>DWKA01002311.1:0-10842 GCA_018249155.1 Panoquina ocola ocola
CTCCTCGTAATTGAGGAGGCCTAGAGCATACTCCACCACGCTGCTCCAGTGCGGATTGGTGGAGGGGTTAGTGGCCATAGTTACATAGTTTATTAAAGATTAATTAAGTAATTAAATAGCTTTTAGTATTTTGAGCTAACTTAAAATATTTAAAGCAAGTTCCATTTGCCAACTCACCTACCACTTTTCATAGGGATTCAAGCCAACCAAGCGCATTAGCTGACTCATTCTCTGCTATCTGTAGATAATGGATAGTATCTAACTTAATCATACATTTTCTTGATGCGCAAGAAAAGTTAATATCATTTTCTACATCATAATAACCAATCACTTCGATAAGTGATCACTGCCACTTGAAGATATCAGCGACTTATTCGTAGGAAGGTACTGACATAGACAACTAAAAAGGAAGTTTGCTTGATAAATGTAAATGGAGTTAAATAATATTTTAGAAAAATTACATCACTTTAATTATAAGAAAAAGTAGTGAAAGAACTTATAAGACAACATTTTATTGGTCCGAGAATATTTATAACAAAATTATTGTAATAGGACTTAGTTATTGGACATCATTGGGAATCAAAATCAGATGTGGCAAACAGATTAACACGTTACTTAACGCGCTATCTTCATTAAAATTTACGGAATTGTAGCGACATTGCACGAAGTCTGCGGCGGACAGATTTGTCTGCGACGCATGTCCGCTCATTGCGGTTCACCGAATGGCACTTAACGTGCAGCTGTCAGATACATACATCGGGGTAAACTCTATTCTATAGGATTATGTTATTTATACTCTGTTTGAACGAACTTGATTTGTTTGGTAAAAAATATTGGCATTATTTTTTATTCAGTCATTTATTTAAAAAATATTTATGAGAAAACAGAAATTGGTTTTAGCCTTAAATGTTTATTGAACAAATAAGTCAGGCTTTATTCATTTGTCATCCTCGTAGTTCCTCGAAGTTAAGACGGAGTGTGTAGAAAAGTTACCTACTGAAAGGAAATTAGATGAATGAGTCAGTGATAGAATGTGATATCAAGGAGCATTTTGTAATATTACAGGTTATCGTTTTTCAAAAATTCAACTCAACTCAAGAATATCGTTATAATATTTTGTCCGAAATGGGAAATATTTAATGCGTCATTTCGAATCAATCATTCATAAATTCTAAACCTACATGTAGCTTCGATATTCCGGTCTCATTCACTTAACGTGTATAACTGGCAGCTTTCAATCTCTGATTACGTAACAACTCTTATTCCATTTTCAAATAATTCTAACAGTTGAATAAACTCCAGGAATACCAACAACCGAGAGAAAAATGTAAAATTCATTTTGCATTTTTAATTTAACTCTTAAATACCGCTATTTCAGTTCGCTAAATTAATTAAGCTCGGTAACACGTGACGTGTTTTATGCAATTAAGCCATGAATAAAATGTACAGCCATACTTGTTTCGTTGTATCATTTAGATCGTTTATATCCTTTGAAAATGGCTAAATGGAAAGAAAACATGGAAAATCATTTTAAAAATTTCAAGGTTGCAACGAGCAGATTTTGAAACGTTTACGGTTTAATATCTTTCAAAAATGTCTCTCCACTTTTTCACTATTCCATTACTATTATACAACGTTTTATCCATGTTTTATTTATCAAAATTTAATCTATACTAATATTATAAAAAACTGTTCTCAAAGGTGTTGTGAAGTCTGCCAATTCGTACTTGGCCAGCGTGATAGACTATGGCCTGTACCCCTCACATTGTGAGAGGAGACTCGAGCCCAGCAGTGGGACGATTATGGGTTGTAATGAATGATGAATGAATATTATAAAGCTAAAGAGTTTGTTTGTTTGCTTGAACGCGCCAATCTCAGGAATTACTGGTCCGATTTGAAAAATTCTTTCATTGTTACATAGCCCATTTATCGAAGAAGGTAATAGGCTGTTTATCATCACGCTAAGAAGAATAGAAGAGGAGCGGCATGTATAATATTTTTTCCGAGGCGAAGCCAGGGCGGGCAGCTAGTCTATAAAAGAAAGTAACTGATGAAATTCTCCAACTTTTAATGAGTGGGAGAGAATGAACGTTATTAGCCAGTAACGCGGTGCAAATTCCCTGTAAGAGGATCAAGTGAGCCGGCCGGTAGACAGTCGGATGAGAGGAGGCTTATCGATTTACTAGTTCAATGAGTTCTACGAGCTACGAGGGAAGTGATAATTCCACTATCACTCCTCTCAATTCCTTCATCTTCATTGATATAGAAATAAAGTTTCAATATTTCAATTTCATTGTAGGCACGGGACTCTCAACGTAATTAATGGGCGAGAGTCTTTGAAAGTGAATTGTAGAGGTAACTCAAAGCGTACGTTGTCAAATTTTAAGTGTATTGTTTGAAGCTCACTCTTTCGCGGTAAAATATTCAGTTACCAAGGTAGCCTTGTTAAATTTCGTTTTATATTTCAGTCGATAAAAACTATCAATTACAAGCTAAAGTATACTCCACCACGCTGTTCTAGTGCGGTTTGGTAGAGGGTTTACTAGCCAACCCAAGTGTCGGAAGTTTTTAAGCCGTCCAAAGGATTTCCGACATGGCTTAACGATTGCTATCTAATGATAACAACGGGTACCCACGGCTTAACGTCCCTCCAAAGCACGGAAGGTAGTATACACATTAGGTAATACATAATATCTGTACCAGTACCCGCAAAGGTTATTGACTTCCTAACTTTTATTAAACGGAATCGCGTGATCCGCTTACATAAATTCCAAGTAGCATAATTCGCGTACTTTACGTATGTTTATTTTCTGCCACGTCCCTGAAGAAAGGTTTCATGAATATTGAACGTAGATACTTACTTCATCTATCAGTTGTTAGTGTTCACAGTATTTATCCGAGACGTGGACGCCATTCGAGGACCTTTCTTCTCCAAAGCCTAATTATGCCAGTTTCCAAACCGTGAATAAGCGTAAGGGATACTATTTGCTGATAAACATCAGTTTCAATTTAGGAAGGATTCGGAAAAGTTTTTCGCTTAACGTAATTGCCTCTGACTCAGAGAAAAGAGTCTAAGTTCAATTCTGTTAGATACGAGTATAAAAACTCTCGGAATCCAGGCATTCGTTTATGTAACAGTTAAAAATATTCCATTTCGCTTTTTGGCTGTTCAGATTTGTGTGTTCTTATTGTGTGGCAATGGAATGTGTGTATGTGTGTGTTGTGTTTGTTTCTCGGGTTTGTTTAGTTTGCATAAAGTTTTGCTTTTGATCTGTCGTATTGGTGCTATGGTATCACGAGATAAATAAATAGAAATACAAAAAAAAATATTGCTTAGATATTTTGTTCAATTCAGTGTTTCTTTAAAGAATATAAATTGCGTTTTCCAGGAAGTTATTTGATATTTCGTAAGATAATATGAAAATATATTTTATCGTGGCAAGTTTGCCAGAACTTTTGTACAACAAAATGATGACAAAAGTCATGAACGTGCATAGTAGAGCTGGTAGAGCCAACATCCACAAAATATCGTTTGGTATCGCTTACTTAAACGAGTTCGTTTTTAAAAACTTCGAAGCTTTTGTGTTTTCGTTTTGAATGCAACGTTTCATTGTTTAAGAAAATATCACTGTTTTCTAGCGAGCTAGGAGTGTCGGGGTTATGCATTTTATTTATTTGAGATATTGCAAGCAACTGAAACTGTTGACTTGTTTTCCAAGTACGTATAGATTTTGGCTCACCATAATATATATGACATGTCCCAGCAAATTACCGAAATACCGAACAGTCACATAAAAGTCTAATAACATTCCAAAATAATTTCGCCTACTTATAGACACTTTGTAAAAATTGTTTTTTCTTATTTAAAAACTAACGAATTTCTGCAAATCTTAATCCAGTCGTATTTTATGTCATTAAACACCAATGTATTGGAGAAATGAAGAGCTAAAAGCTTTTTTATGTGGCTTAGTGTACCCAGCCAGCACCTAACCTAGTCCGTAATCTCTCCCATATTTTATACTCAAATTCCTCACGCTACAGTAAGTACTAGGTGTATGTAAGTAAGTACTCTATCGGTTATCCGAGGCGACCCTTATAATCCATCATCACAAGCTCGATACAGCCAAGACAGGCGTAATGTAGCCTTGCAAGGGCTCGCAAACTGTGTCAAGGATCCCTGATATGCTGAGGTCGACAGATTATTGGATTTGGTGACGTACAACCGCTTGGTGGCGTAAGGATCATCCTTGATTAATTACAGTAATTACGACGTGGTATTTAATCAATATCAAAATCAAAATCAAAAATCATTTATTAATTTGGGTGCCCAAGGCACGCTTATGACCGTCAGTTTTTTAGTCTACCACCATTTCGGAAGGGTTATGACTTGTAGTTCTGTTAAAGTCGATTAAAAAAATAGGGATCAGTCAACGGTATCCGCGATATGTTTCTTGGTATTACCTAAATACATATTTTATTAAAAATATAAAACATTTTTTTACTTATTCCACCCGACTTCAAAGAAGTTTGAAGGCGGATTCTTACCCTAATTTGGACGGAATGGCAGATGTGTGTAAAGTTAAGCATTCGAGAAACGTTCTTAAGGTAAGAGCAGGATCACAAACATGACGTCATTGTATGAAGATTCATAAAGCTCATACGATGGGGCTCAAAGGAATAATGAGCACCCAGCTTCAAGAGGAACTGTACCTATGTACCTATAGTACGCTTTTTCATCACTTGTCTTATTATTATATGATCTTACGGGGATTTTTTTACGGTAGTTCTGGAGCCTACTCATTTCAAACAAACAATCAAATTCATTTCTCTTTATAATATTAGTGTAGAAAATAAGGTAGGTACATAGTACATACACACAAAATTAAATAAAGTGACAGCTAAATAAATTAAAATTTAATGGCAACACTCTGTTTGTATTTTTTTATTATTTTTTAAGGGAATATAAATTAGAATTTTAATAAAAAGTAGCTAATACCATCTATCGTAAAAGACTTTTAGAAAAAATGGACTGTACTTAAGTATGTTAAATATGTTTATGATACCGCGTAAATAAGTGATTACACGTCACTGTTCATCGACCAGTTGCCGCAATATTTATAGTAATTATAAATCGTGACGTAGCTTTCAAGAGCCTCATTAGTACCGGTGACCAAACTTGTCTCGTGACTTGTAACCCTGTACTTAATAAATAAACAAATAATTACATTAATTTATCATATTGATAATTTTACTAAACTTGTAAATCCGTGGTAATACAACTGTTAAATAAATCTACTTATAGTGCGGGTAACAAATGATGATAATATATTATTTTTCATAAAATATAACATTTATTTATTCCAGTAAGAACTACCGAAAGCATTTTATACTGAACTCATGAATAATTCTTGAGTATTCAAGGTAGATATAGGTATACAAGATATAGGTATAGTGGTACCTACTTTAAGAAGAAAAAGCTCACCAAGCTATTGGCATAGTTAACTAATTTTGAACAGTTATTTTTTTAATAATACCTATTCATTAGGAGTTAAAGATAAGAGTATTATCCAAGTAAGCCAATTACATTAACTAGCGGGAAAGTAGATAAAGATTAAGATAACATTTCTCATAATGACGAGCATATAATTAATGGTAGTGGCTTAAGGTATACAATAACGTACCTACAGTTGAATTAATTATTTGTAATAAGACCAGTTCTTTCTCTCTCTTACCATTGGGTGACTTTTCTGCTGGTTTGTCGGACACTCTATTTCAAAAAGCGGATTGTACGTACTAAATAAACCTGTATTAATGCTTTATCGGTTTCAAAGAGAATACAAAATGTAATGTAATGGTAATGTCAGAGACGTCTAGATTGACTTGAGTTTAGTTAATAATAATAGTGATTGTTTCATTTTACTTAGTAATTAGAATCCTACGAGTCCTTGTGACACATTGACTGGTATTTCATATAATTATGTACATTTATTTCATATCGACGCGACGGTTCCCGTTCTATTTGCTTTAGGCGACATTTTTTTAAACCCGGCTCAAACAAGGAAAAAAAAATCACTGATTCTAAATATGTATATAACTCAATATCGTTAAAAAATTTCGCTTAAAGCAAATACACCGGGAACCGTTGATATATACTTAGAGTTTATCGCTGACGTGGATAAGCTCAAGTAAGACATTACAAGAGCGAAGCTTCGTGAGGTCCCCTCATCGCCCCAGTACTCCCTACAGTCTTAGGTGCGTTGGAATAGGGAAGCGAGCGCGTTCAAGGATGCACACGTATATAAATATTTAATGCCTCTATTTGCCTTCCCACCGCCGTTCCTTTGACACGCCTTGCCTCGGAAAATTTTATTGTAGACAGTATAAAAACCCTGACTAATGTACTGTATCAAGGTAAACTATGATTTTATGTCTTTTGCCGATTGTATTACCGAGATTAATTTATCTACGATATTCGCACATGATCTGTATAAAATTCTAACGAATAAAAAAATAAATATTTTCGAGTGAATAGTTTTTGTTTGCCGTGTACCAATACGATAAGACACGAAGATCACCGAGAGTCATAAATAAAATAGATGCAACATAGAACAACATGTTCTATGTTTAAGAATTTAGACCTCTTTTTATGTGATAAGGACAGCAAACGAGCTTGCATGGCCACTAAGCGCTGACACGTGCGACAAATCTCGAATTTACAAGTGAGTACCTCGCATAACATATTATCAGTAACAGTAAGAACTTACATAAATATGTATAACAGATTATAACTTCGGTGTCAATAAGACGACCATGAACGGCCAACAACCCTGTTTCCGTGGCGGGTAAACAATCGAATAGTGGGAATAAGTCACCACGACTGCATCCAGTGTTCCAGAAAGCACGTCAAGTTTAGTATTTTAGACGTATTTAGACGTCGAACTAAAGTAACCGAAATATGTGTGTACCGAAGTGGTAGAGGGGAGAGTGGCGCATGTTGTATAACTAATACGTGACATTTTTTATCTATTCGTTGATGTTCTTATTTATTATGCGTTTGCCCTCCTCCCCAGTCGTTAAATCAATCTGGTTTTAATTTTTCAACATCTACATAGGTAGGTAGTTATTCTTTAATTTAAAGTTTAAACTATTTTGACTTATTGTTTACCTTTAAACAAAGTACCTAGTAGAATTCATGTGGACTTACGCTAAGTAAATTATTTTACACTTAACGTTTAACAACCAAAAAAAAACTAGCACAGCTCAACACCTGCCATACTCATCAAAAGGAGTTAACGACAAGAATAAATCAACACATTTTTTAATTCTGAGCAATTAGTCAAAGGTGTTAAAAGATTTCCGCGGTTTGTAAATGCCGTGTCATTAAACGAAAATGTGTAGAACGCCGAACGGGTTCCCAGCTTCTTTGATGCGTGAAGCTCAAGTGAACTAGACACTATGTAGATGATGAATATGTGAAATTAATATGCATATGAGTAACCGCTTAGATTTTATGCAGCCGTGCAAAATGTCTAAGGACGTAGTTTACATTTTTACTCCTTAGCGTAAACGCGAAGAAGCCTTACCTACCTTGCCTGCGAGATTAAATTTTAAATGCCATTCTCAGATGCAATTGCTTATGACGTTTCTGAAAGTAAATCGAGGTAGATATTATCACAATATAGGAATGACATAATATGTGTACATTGTGATATTATGAAGAGCGTGATTCCATTTCACTAGTGTCACTTCACTAGTTCGTTCAAAAAAAGAACAAAGATTTATTTTTAAACATTAAAATCGTTTTACGTTATTTCTAACCGAGCAGTTGTTACAAAAAATAAACAGGTATTAAGTAATATGCGCTAATGGGTTTATGTAGTCTCCATTTGTATTTTATTTGTCTTTGTTCGAGTAATGGATGTCTCGTTTCATGCAGTTCCATGGAATCATTCAAGTGCGCGTTGACTCGCGTTTTCTTTGATTGTAGAGTTTTTGAATATTGAACGATCACTTGGTCGGTCGAGCTATACTCATAAATGTACTTGCATTATGAATTTGTGACTACAGCTGTTATTATTCTTTTATGGTCGTAGCAGTCATTTAAAAAAATATTTTTTAAACCGTGTTCTATAATAGATACAGGCAGTTGTTTAGTTGAAAAGGTTTCTAATATAAAATCCGCGTAGGTATCAGGTAAAAGTTTGTTTACCATTCTTGCTTTTGATGTTTTTTGTTCGATGTTCCTAAAATCACAGGAGCCACATGGGCTACCTAACAAAGCATTAAAAAGTATAAACATCGTAATAACTTTAAAAAGAGTTAATTTACATTATAAATTATTCAAGAATCAGTTTGTAAATTAGCGACAAGACCCAAATATGGCATAGACGAATTTCTAATTGAAAACCTGTAGGTGTGCTCTCATAATTGTATTCGCCTAGTTCTTAGAACGCGGAGCGATGTCCAATATTTGTTGCCAATAAATAAACAAGTAATTCATATCGCGGGTTCAATTCTCATATTAATTATCTAGTTATGACTATTATGGACCAACAGGTTTTTCGATAAAGCGTTAGCTCGTTAACGTGCCTACTGTAACCATCAAAATAGTCTTACTTTCTATAAAAGGAAATCGAAATTATCTCACTACATGGATACATTCCATTTCTCTCTCGGTAGTTTTGATAATTGGACCTCGCCAGATTTTACTTTTATCTTGCGACTGTCGTAATACTCGTAATATAAATACGATGCAGTCTCGCTGCGTCACGCGGAAGGTGCAATAGATGTAAATAAATACAAGGAATTTATATGATTCGTTCGGGTTATACGACGAGATCGAATGTAAGGGTATGGGATTCGAAACTTTCTTTTTTTACCAGTTATGCGTCCCTTCCATTCATCGCGCAGTAAATACGACATCCGACCGTGTCGCTCAATTGGGCCGAATTCATCCAGTGCCAGTCATTGGACTTTGTATTATTCCGACTGCTCTATTTACCAAATTATTGTTCCGCTAACCCGATGAAGACAAATACGTCATTGAAACCGATCGATTTTGTGCGACAAACTGACGAGCCACAGCATCGAACCTATTCTCGTGCACAATCCCTTTCAATTGGTCGTCATCCCAGCTGAGTGGATTTGAATGGGCGAATAACGGTTCAAGAAATTGCATTACTTAACTTTGACAAGAAGTACGACACGCCTCCAGTGTTAGACAAACTGCAATGCATTGTTTGCCAACAAACAAAGGGTCTTAAAAAGACGCATTCATACATGGTTCGACGACCGCGCAAAAAGTGAGCAGTTACAATAAGTATCTACACGAGCGCTGATAGACAGGAAGCAAAGGTAACCTGACAACAAAGAAAGGTAATAAAATTGTATTGGAGCACTGGACGCGCATTAATTGACGTCGGTAGGGAGCGCTAGTTTGCCATAGAAGGAGGTAGATCTTCGTCCGCAACGATAAAAATAGCGAAGCGGCTGGTTCACAGATGTAAAGCGGACACCAGTTTTAGAAGTGCTCGAGTCTATTTCGAACAAGTGTAAATAAATCTAGCTAGTCACTTTCGTCCGCCGCTGTCACTTTCATTGCGCCCGGCCGTCCTCCTTGTCATATGACCTTATACGGGGACGCGGGTAAAAATAATAAAACATTATCGAGCAACATCGAATCGTTGTATGTTTTAATCATTAAGATATAGGTTTGCTGTTACTTAGTAGTTAAGAACAAGGTATAAACTACGCGCGAATGACAGTATAGATGTTTTGTTTGGATTGCTGTTTTGCCGCAATACGATGAAATCAGCGTCTGGTGTATAATGTATTCAGAGAATACCGACTAACCTTTGGGATCTTTGAGGTTTTCAAGTTTGAGGTCTGTTTATTTTGAATATAGAATTCGGTTTTTAAATTAATTTTAAAAGTTAGTGCCTGATCCTATTTTTATTTCGATTCTAATATAAGTTCATACTTACTTCATAAGCCTTATTTTTTTAATGGTTTACATTGTTGTGTTTGTTCTCTTTTGTTTTGTTTTCTATGTTACTATGTTGGAATAAACGAATCTTCTTCTTCTTCTTCTTCTTCTACTCTACCTTTTTTTGTAATTGTTTAAGTAGAGAGTTTTGGTAAAATCGCATCACTTATTCAACCTTTTCTAGTAGTGCTATGAAGTGTAATGAAACACGCGTGGTATTTAATGATATAGATGTGCAACAATCATCCACGTATGGAGTCGTTAGGTCGTCACATTACAATGCCAAGTCGGTGGATTCCTTACGCGTCGGTCTAATCGCTTCTCACGATACATTTTTTACAAAACCAAGTCTGTCGAATGGAATACAGCAAATATACTGTTCGTTTGTTACAATTCACACTAAGGTGTAAAGTGTTTAAAGGAAGGAATGTGGGCCGAAATATCTGTGTCGACTTTGTTTTAACAGGATTCCTGACCTTAAAAAAGCTTTCTTAGTTAGGTACTTACTTTACTCAGTTTAATTTAAGAAGGAGATCCTTACATAGGGATTTATAATGATTAACATGCTGAATGAATTCAGCTCGTTTACTACTTTTTCCACAAAAAAATTAAATACTTATATCGACTTAATAATGCAATTTATTCATTAGTCGCGTTACTTAAATGTCTCCAGTAACCTTTTTTACTATTTAATTGTAGGGGAGAGTGTGTATGAAAGAGCCAGGTTTTGAAAGAGCCGATGTCATTTTCTACCATTTGCCAAAAACCTATCATAGTTTAATTTTATTATTTGTATAGCAACAATGGATAGCTGTCACCCACAAACATTTGACACTTCTACAAAAAGAAATGGCGTT
>DWKA01002312.1:0-10842 GCA_018249155.1 Panoquina ocola ocola
CGCGCGATCGGTTTCATCGCACGATGAAATTGCATCGCACCATCGTACGAGCGATGGCAATAGGACAGCGCCTTAGATTCGGCTATGTTACAATTTTATATTAGGGTAAATGTTCTAAGGATTCAATATGTAAGTGATAAGGAGATAGTGAATCAGTTCCAGGCTTTTCCATTGGATTATGTTCGTATAAAGAATGTGTTTTATATCCTAGGGCATAGGTTTTAAGGTTTCTCAGAAGCGCTCAATTGTGACATTTAGATGGAATCACAGAGAAAATCTTTGAGCATTGAATCTTGGATAATCCTTTGTCCTCTGCGGAGAATAAAATATCGGGTTGATTTCGTTCCGTACTTTTCTTTTTTTTCTTTTGTTACTATGTTAATTATTTTGTCAGTAAAGCCAAAAATTGTCACAATACTGAACTATTCGATTGAAGGTCTAACAAAATTCAATTATCTTCTAGAATATTATAAATTTTTCTCACACTAACGTTATTACTTTTTTAATCAAAAGCAATCACATTGAATAAATTCTACTAAATTAAAAAAAATACTGACAGACAATTTAAAACATAAATATTTAAACACGAAGCATACAATAAGAGTTCCTTATATGGTACTATAATATGATGAGAAATCACTATAAAGGGTATTTAATAAATAATTAATGCCCTTAAGTGTATATTATTATATTGTAGTAGGAAGTTGAAATTGCGGGCATCAGTTACTAATTAATAAATTATTACATGCTAATACATTTATAAATATTCATGAGTTAGTTAACGTTTACTGAATTAGCTCTAATCCAATGACTGTATTGTTAACTGTTAACCGTAAGGAGTAATCAACACTTGAATTTAAAAGTTAATTTTATTACAACTAAAGTAAAGTATACAATTCAAGTTCTTGCGATAACAGGAAGTTTCAATTCAACTTGCAAGCTTTGGCTCAAACTAAATATATTATCAAAGCAATAAACATTGTAAGGTTAAAATAAGAAAACTATACCGTAATTTTATAGGTATCTACCTAGCTTTTAAAAACTAAGCTTACGATGATTTTTATGATGTATTAAAATAATTAATATACCTTATGTTAGCAGTACAAAAGGCTTAATTAAGTCAGTAATGAACAACGACAGTAATCTTGACAAACAATGACACGTCTAACATATTAATACACTCGTAAAGTCGTAACAAAATATGGAGATTACGTTATTGCGACAAAGATCCCCAAAGTTACAACTCAAAGGCTCAACTCTCAGTTTATTCAGGGTAGGAACTATTCGTTTCGGATTTGGACCGCTGAGGACATTTGTTAGAATTTCATTTGAGTAAGATGCGGGCTCTGTAACCGTGAGGATATTAGGCACAAGTACTTCAAGGCGATAGTTTAAAGGAATTGTTGAAAAATAGAAGTGGAGTGCGAAGAAATCGTTGCGCTTGGATATTTAACACGTATTACTAAATTGTATCACTTGGTTCGGTGATCAAACATCGTGAGGAAACTTGCACACCTGTGAGTTCTCCAGAGTGTTCTCAAAGGTGTTTGAAGTCTGTCGATCCGCATTTAGCCAGCGTGGTGGAATATAACCTGTACCACTCACATTGTGAGAAGAGACCCGAGCCCAGCAGTGGGACAATTATGGGTTGTAACGATGATGATGATGATGAGTTGTAGCTGACAAACGAACAGACAGATCATGTAATGATATAAATGAAATTGTACTAATGTTCAAATTACAATATTGATGTAAAATATAATATAACTTCAATATCTTGTGATGCTACAAAATTTGGCCTATAGCACAAATTTGCCTATAACACAAATTGGCCTATGACACAGTTGATTCAAACAATAATTGTGATTGCCCACAATTCACAATTATCGCAACAATACGACACGCTTTAATGTCAAAGTTTTCTTTTAGGTAAAATACATCCCAAAACTGGACATTGCTGTAAAGTCAGGGCTGGTCAACGACCACATTCCTGAGGGTTCGGAAGCCAGGATTCAGTGTCTGGTAGACTCCAACCCTCCTCCCCAGATCTACAGATGGTACCTGAACAATAACCCGGTTATTGGAGATTATACGGACGAAATGGTAAGTTCTCTTCTTGGCTGGTTCGAGCAACGCTTACAGCGAATTCGCTCTCCGCTGCACGCGTTAGTATTAAAACAAATGTGTTTGAGTACTTATGATGAATGAAGTTGCAAATTGTAGCACATTGAATTTTTTATTTTTTTACGAATTAATTTTAACATGATGTAGATAATAAACATTGAAATTAGTGACGTGGTCCCGTCACTATTAATAAAAATGGGCTATCTATAAATATTTCATTCATTAGATAATTTTGTAAGGTACGAGTATTTCGTCTATGGGATCTTGCTCTAATAGAAGTTTCATGCAAAGTAAATTCATTAATTTATTTTAGTAAAACTGAACAATTGAGTGTGAAACGTAAAAGAAGTTGTAATAGTTTGAATGTAGAAATGTAAGAGCAATATTTTATAATAACAACATTTTCTATGTGAGTACTTGTACAGTCGTCGTCAACGCTCCCCATAAACCGGTACAGTCATCACGACTCGTGTTTCATCGCACACGTAATAGCTAATGCATGAGCGAGCAAGATGAAACGCAGTAGCTTGTAATAATTGCCGGTTTTACGATAGCGCTGCACTGCTAAATTAAAAAGTTTATTATTAATAGTAACATTTGTTATTTGTCTACTTGAAAATGTCCTTTTAATTAAAGTTTTTCAGAAAAAATATTATCAAAAAGAAATAACTATTTTACGTAAATGTAATTTGAATTTTTATTTTGTTTTGTGAATCCCGAAATGGTAATTGCATCCAAATCGGTTAAGCCGTTTCTTAGATTAGTGCGGACAAATAGGTACACAAACTAACATACAAATCGTGAAAATAATATTCGTAATTTTGTTTTACAGTACTTATAGATAAGGTTTATTTCAGATAATTTTCAACGTAACGCGAAAGCATCATAAGGCCGTGGTCAGATGTGAAGTCGCAAATTCAGCTGGGAAGAACGAGTCATCCATCAGCTTAGACGTCACTTGTAAGTTTATTTAACTTTAACTACATAAAATAAATTATTTTATAACAAAAACAAAGCCATTCAATAAAGCCCTGTTGACTAGAAATACGGAACCTTAAAAATCACTATGAACATAGGTCATAGGAGGGTATTTCGAGAGTAACAATCATTTTTATACATGGACACTGTTAAAATTTATTTTCGTTTTAAATGTTTTCTTTAAATACATTTTATTATAAGCATCTTCAAACTAACAGTTTCTCAGTGCAGAGTAATATTCAGGTATTTCAACTCTTAGAAAGCCTGTTCAGATGTTCTCATCAGTATGCTAAAAGGGGAATTAGTATAGCACTGTTATTGAAAGCAATTTCTGCTTCTGCTTGTTTTAAATATGTATGAAATACAGAGTAAGGTGCATTTTGACTTATATTGCAGACTATTTCGAAATTGCATTAAGTAGAGTTAAATATCTTCTATGTTCTTTTTGGGTTTTATTCACTGAAAATTATTGTAAAAGTATAAAAATAATATTTTCTCGTAAAGTCATTGGCACGTAATTTGGAAAGAGTCTGAAAGAGAAAGTTGGATGCGCAGAACAAAAAGCAGAGCAAACCGACTTCTGCGCATCTAATGTCTCTTTCGGACTCTTGCCAAGTAAGTTACAGATAACTAGGGGGTGCATAGGGTTACGACTGATTAGAGTGAATACCAACATAATTAACTAATGGCCTGTCTCAGATTCTATAGTTAACTAACACCGCGCTATGGCTTCACACGAAAAGGTAGATTTTAAGACCAAAAAAACCTTCGAAAAAAATCGGTACCTACATACTTCGCTCAGTGATAATAAATTCTTCTTTCAAAGAACTTTATTTTTTTTAAGAAAATGGGTCGCGCCGTATCGATGATTACCTGATAGAGCCCTCACCCACGGCGACTTATTGTAGCGATGTTATCGCGCGTTTACTAAATGCGCAACAGTATCGCGTTTGCATCGCCACTTTGCGACTGTATCGATGTAAACATGCGACAGCATAGCTACAAAAATCGCCGTGAGCGATAGACAATTATCTTTACAATATTAGCATACACTATAGTTGTCTGGAGTATAGGCCGCCCTCCGACCAGGTGGACTAATGACCTGAAGAGGACGGCGGGCATCCGTTGGATTCAGAAGGCTCAGGATCGGTCTGAGTGGCGTAAATTAGGGGAGGCCTACGTCCAACAGTGGACTGCTTAAGGCTGATGGATGGATGGATGACTATAGCTTACTAATATCTCTCAACAGACCCACCATCGTTCAGAACTCGACCACAGAACGTGGAAGCCGCAGAGGGCGCCAGTGTGACGCTGAGCTGTGACGTGGACGGTCAACCATCGCCCGAGATCCGATGGTTGTTCCACGAGCCCGGTCGCATCGGGGTAAGTGACTACCATGCTGTTGTCATGGTTTTGGTTAAATTGCTTTAGTTAGGTGCTTGGAAAAGTTAGATAATGATTAGACATTTATGCAACTTCAACTAGTCAGTCTCTTTGGGAAAAAATAGAGAAACCGGTATTATCAGTGGCCTCCCAACGTAATGATACACAAAATAGTCTAACAATAAATAGGCCACAATTTGTATTCTAATAAATAAAAAAAAATCTCTTTACCTATCTCTTAACCCATTCAGTGCCGAATGTACACGAATGTACGTTTTTAAACTATCACAGTATGCCCCAAACGCGTATGTGCGTTAAACGTTAGTGGCCCACCATATAAACGTTTTTAAAGGCACTAGGCGTAGGAAGGTTGTAGTGGCGTTAAAGGTATCTTTGGTGGTATGATTCCCCAATACCCTCGTGACATAGCTTGGTAAAAATAACATTTATACGTGAACGTGTGTAACCCCAGCAGGTCAAGGGGAAGGCTCCGAACCTGAAGATCGCACACGTCACCCCCACCAACGCCGGCCGTTACATCTGCAAGGCCTCCGTTGAAGGTTACCCCGAGATTGAAAGCGAAGCCACTGTGTTTATTAAAGGTTTGTTGGTTTTTTACATTGTGACGTTAAGATGTAATTTAATTCACTGCGAGTCACTCAAAATTAGCCTGTTGCGAAGTCATCTCACATTGTGGACTGGAAAAACAGGTCTCTTTCGGCATGCCTTTTAGGACTAATCCCGCAGCAATTTAATTACTGTCCTATGTGTACGATCCATAACAAAAACTATCCAGAAGATTATAAGTAATATTTTCGTTTTAGGCCCACCAAAGATCCTCTCGAACAGAACTCAGTTCGGTTCAGAAGGAGACAGCGTCAGGATAGAATGCACTGCGCTATCGGTTCCCAAGCCGGACGACATACGATGGTACTTCGAAGGTCGAGAAGTCAGCGTGATTCAGGATCCGGTAAGTTAGCAAATTGACTACTAAGAATCGTTTGCACTATACATCACAAAAACCTACTTACTACATTCACATGTCTTCCCTTAAGGACTAACTTTTGTCCATATAAGTTCTATTTTACTATGAATAATTTGCCTCTTTTTGGAAGAAGATAACCTACCCGCGTGGATCCAAAAACATCTGATACCGCGTGAATCAGAAGTGGGATTACACTTTTAAGTTTAAGTAATTCCCAAAGTTGGCATATTGAGATCTGGTAAACAGTTTAGTTATTTATTATGTTAAGTGTATTTTGACACTTTCGTTTTTGAAATGGTTTTTTATTGCCTGTGAGCAAGCACTGCAACACTTCATACTCCTCATAGTAATTTTCGTGAATGTGAAGGTCCCAAAGGAATCTTAAGAATCTTAAAGAGCCCTTATTTTCAGGATTACGCCACTTTAGAAGAAGTGCTAGCAGATGGAATCGTGAGGTCTAGTTTGGTGATCCGAGCCAGCCAGTCCAAGCACTATGGCATGTACAACTGTAGTGTGACAAATGAATATGGGAATGCCAACGTTGCTATTATTCTTAAGCCATTAAGTAAGCTACTACTTGTTTTTTGACTGCATAGTTATAGTTTTATGAGTGATAATAGAAGAGTGAGTAGATGAGTAGTACCTACTCTTCCAACTTCTTCAGAAGACTTGCTCCTTGACTTGTGCTTATAAACTTTAAAACTACAGTCATAGCGTAAAATTACGTGCTAACGTATTTTGGTTTGGTTGTTGGGTAAAAATAAGAAAAATGGACTGTAAACTTTGTTAATTTTACAAAAAGTGAATATTTGAAATTGGATTTATAACAATATCATTTTTTCAGAAACACTGCCACTTTTCGTAATTCTAATCGGAGTGACATCGGGTATAATAATCTTCTCTGCGTTTGTGATTCTTCTGGTGCTCTGTCACAGAAGAAGACGGAAGAAGAGTCAGCAAATCAACGAGAAGCCAGACGTGACCGTCACCACCAGTGACATGTATAAAGAGAGTGACAGGAGTTCTAATATAAGCGACTTGAAGTTACAACTTCCACAGAGTGATGGAAGCTATGAGTTGGTAAGTGTACTATCGAGGATTTTCACTTAAGACGGAAGGTCCTATACAGATACAATAGGCCCCAATCTTGACCACTGGTCTGTTTCCCGCGCTTTAGTTTGTTTGTTCAGCCAAAAGACAGACAAAGAAAGCGTATTAAAAAAAAACGAATATAGACAGTGTCTCGCATGATACGCGCAATAGAATCGCGGCAAATTCGCTCCTTCTGGACGAGGTCTGTAGGTTATGGATATAGAGAAAAAGCGAGAGAGAAAAAGAGAGAGAGCATTAACATTTCTTTTATTACGTTTGTTTACGTACTCCGTTTATTACATGCGTTATTATCATTAATATAATCATCAACCCTAAAGTAACCCTTGCCAACAAGTTGAGCTTTTTTTCGTTTTTCGAATGAATATATAGGCAAGTCATGTATCAACTTAGATCTAACATACATTCTTACAAAACTTTATCTGTATAGGAGTACACAAGCTCCGACCGCTCCGACACAAAGAACCCGGCGGGCCTGCCGCTCGCCGGGCCGGTGCCGCTGCCCAGCGTCCGCCACGACGACCCACTGATGCAGTTCCGATACAGCAACGACTATACCGACCCTACGTACAGCGACCCTTACTTTAAGGTATGTAGTTATATAAATACATGTACATATATAATCGGAGCTATTTACGTACGTACACAATGCAGAATCCAACCCATATGAAGCTAGTTTTTTTCTTGTATTTTTTTCTTTTATTACATAAAGTGTTTTATTTATTTATTTATGCACACCAAAGAATTATATTATATAGAAATACAATAATAATAGAAATGCAATAATGCATGCAATAATCTTTTTATTGTTAATAATACTAGCTTTTTCTCAAAACTGACAAACAATGCTATGTGGATTGATTCTTCATTGCGTTAGTAAGTCCAATTATAATATTTACACTACAGTCTAGTTGAGTAACTTTGAAATCCATATTTGGGTAACTATGGGCTTTGGGTAATCGGGTAACGGTTTCAATTTGAATCTAACCTCGCCGTGCTAAATTTTAACCTACTTAATTATGAACAGGTTTAAAAATATTTCATATTTAATTTTCTTCGCTATAGAATCCTGCAGGCTACGTTTACGACTACCCACAAGGGTATGCTCCTCCACCACACTTAAGGGTGCAGTCGCCAGTGCAACTAGACGTTCCTACGAACAGGTATTTAAGTTTAAAATTAAATTAACTACTATTTAAATAACCATTTCTTCATCAAGATAGATTCCTGTGAGCTCTGGTCTCCTCTCACATTGTGAGGGGCACAGGCCATAGTCCACCACGCTGGACAAGTGTGGATTGGCAGACTTCACACAACTTTGAGAACATTATGAAGAACTCTCAGGTGTGCAGGTTTTTCTCACGATGTTTTCCTTCATGATGATAATAAACTTAACAACATACATTATAACTTTTTGAAAATTAGAAATTTAGTGCAGGAATATAACTCACATCCTCGTGTTTGAAAATAAATTCGAAACTAGTGACTACCACCTAACTTTATTTACCTGTTATATTATTTTCTCCTTTAGATCTCTTCAAGGTTCATTGACTCGCAGCATAGACACGGCATCAACGCTGCCTCTGTCAGCAGGCAATGGATCGCAAAACAATTCTTTGCAACGAGGAAAGACTGGCGAAGAGACTGATGCTATTAATAACTTAGGTCTTCCGGTTGGCGGTGAAGGTACTTTATTACTCAATTTCTATAAGCTTTCTGTTATAGAATATAGTTCATGTTATTAAAATTTTAACATTTTTGATTTTTTTTTGTTGAAAATTTTAAAACACTTTTTCGAACACATACAAATGCTTTTCTCTGTTATGTTAAAGAAAATATGAAAAGAAAAATATAACATAAATTAAACCACTCTTATAAATTATCACGAAGTTAAAACAATGCCATAATATTTCAAAGGATATTCCTTCATAATAGTGATTCACTCGAAACAGCACCATTTCACGAATATTTTAATATTGCTATAAATTTATTTATCACAATTCATATTTATTGCACCAGTTTTCATTAAAATATGCAGTGTGGCATAAACTGAAATATATTGTGTTTATTGCCATTGTTTGGAAGACAGTAGTTTGTCGGCACAGTGAAAACTGTAAACAAATTGCACGATATTATAATCTGAATGAAATTGATATACTTACATGATAATATTATATAAACGGAATGTATTTACCGCGCACATTATATCGATGCTCCTATTTATCATAATATTACGCTCGTCATTATAAATTTTTAAATTCAGAACAAAATTTTAAATTTAAAAATCGAACTCCAAATTTGAAATAAAACGAGGCATAAAGTAACAAATGTGTCCGTTGTAGCCCCGTCGCCGATATACGCGCAGCCGAGCGTGAAGAACCACGGCGTCGACTTGCGGTACGCCGCAACTTACGGCAACCCTTACCTCCGGAACAGTTCTATTGGTAAGTTTGAAATGGTAAAACTGAACGAATATTACCTATCCGATATTTGAATTTCGAACCGTCTTTTGATTGTTTAAATTTGGAAACGAATTTCCGTGTTCTTTTAAATTTTTCCTCTCCTATTGTTAAGTGAGTTTAGTATTTTTAAATATTTGAAATTGGAATGCAACTTAAAATGATTTAATTTTAAATTAAGAATCGAATTACCCTTATACGTACGTTTAATAATAGATTTAATTCTCGATAAACGCGACCTATGAAACCGAAAATGTATTAAAGTGACAAAATTGTTAATTTAGTTCATTATCATGGTGATGAGGTTTCTGGGAACGGGTTAGCGAGAATATACCAGTTTTAACCGGTTTTACTGGTACGGCAAGGAACTTTGATTGATATTGAGTGTTCATAATAATTTCATAGTTTATAGTAATTACATTGTAATTAATAAACCGATAGAGGCAAAATTTCTTGGGAGCTTTCGTGCTTCAGAGAGGACGGAAAGCTATTGGTCCCGGTTGTTATTATAAGATAACATTAATTAAACCATGTACAAAAATCTTCGGAAAAAATAAAAAGTCGATACTTGCATTGCCCATATTACCTTTCGTCAATCCTCACGGAAGCAACATTTAAGCTCTAGGCCTCCTCAGTTATGAGAAGAAACTCACACCACACTATTTGGTTTTACGAAATATTTTATTATTATTTTTCTTTACCAGGCTACGGCAACCAAGTCCATACAGCCAAGCCCGCGGCGACGCCAGCGCCCCCACCCTACTCAGCGGTGAGGAGTTCCGTCGTCATACCACAAGGTATATAACGCAGCCATAAATAGGTAAATATAGGAATACCAGTTACCTTTGCATAATTCCAATTTGCATGGGTAACTAATCGCCTGAATTAATAATAAACATTAATGAGACAAAGTTGTGTACCCCTGATAAGGGCGAATACACTTTGGTAAATTAAAACAGTCAGCGAGCCAGGTTAATTAAATGGTTGTATTAACGTGTACGATGGAATGTTGTAAGCTGTTGTGCTTGGTGTTCGTTTTGCATGTGTGCAGATAATAGTGTTTCCTTTGTTGGTTAGTTCGAGGAAGTTCGTAAAATTCGAATTTTGAATAGCATTTCCAGGACTCGTTACATTTTTTATGCATTAATAATAATTAATAATATTACTTACCTACTTACCAATTTTTTCCTAATATTTAATTTTGTAAAGTCGTTAATTACCATGTTATGTTATAAAAGATAAAATCATAATGAATCCTAAACTTAAATTATCATTAACCCACTCAAATGTTTTTTATAAAGTTATTAAATAGATTCTTATGGTATGCAAAGCATGTATCTTTATTTAGTATATTAAAACTGAATAATTAATAATTATAATTAATACGTTTAAGTATGTAATAATAAAATATTAACGTCTCTCTTCATAACTCACAGTTAAAGATCGAAATTGAAGTTTAATAAATATTTTTATGCACGTTTAACGATTAGTTATTAAAATTAACAAAAATATTTTATTATTATCACTGATATAATGAAAGAGGTAAAGTGCTTTCTGACTATAGTTAGTATAGGTTAGTCCAGTTAGTAGTTAGTGATTACTAAACTACTACTATGTTTTAATGAAAACTAGTTTAATTATAATTTAAATCATAGATACATTCGTTAACCTGTCATAATTACAACGCCATCTGTCAACACTCAACAGAAACTATAATCTATATAAGTATATAAAACTCTTGCGTTACTGAGTGACTGACTGATGGACAACGCACAGCCGAAACTACTGAACGTAGGAAGTTGA
>DWKA01002313.1:0-10837 GCA_018249155.1 Panoquina ocola ocola
CAGTTGATCAACGTTGTTGATGAACAGCGAGAATGCTGCTGGAAACTTTGACAAATTGATGTTTTCGCTCGCCGGACATCAACTCCGCAACACAAATGTTGCCATATGCTGACAGCAACTCGGCAACAAGTTTCTGCAACCACGTTGCTCAACAAATGTAGACCATGAATACGAGGCTTTACAGTGGCCGTAACAAAGTGGTCAGTGGCTACAAGAGATTTATAACCAGCATTACGTAACACTGCGGTATTATCTTCAAGTAGCTCCTAGATACATTGCTGTTCCTGAGGACAGTGGGAATTAATGTGTGCTATATTTAGGAAATAAACATCAAGGAACTGCGGTTGAGAAAGAAAGGAGGCGAATAATGAGGCTCTATCTATTTTGTATCACATTTTATATTCGAAGAGTCTGTATGCTGATGATTAAACTTGATTAACCAGACTTTGTCGTCGTAAGGCATTTAAATAATCGAAAATATATAAATCGAATGTATGAGAAGACGCGATGTTTCTTACACAACCTCATTATGATCAAGTTTTAATGAAGTCTGAAGAACAACTATGCGTGGCTGGAACTGTGGGTCCATCAACGACAAACTTACAGTAGCTTACAATAAACAAATATATGTTGGATATTTTTTATCAAATGAAATAATAAACGTCTATTAATAAATACGAGTATTATTCTATAAATAAATAATAACATAATAATATTAGTATTTCGCTATTCAGTATTTATCCCAACTACATATGTACATTTGTATAAGAGGTTATAATCATTTATAGAAACTTATTTTGATCAACGATAAAATCTTTCCATTTTTACAATTTGTTTAAAAACACTCATTTTTCTAGTATAAACCTTGTTTTTTTTATCAAAGCGCCAATCCCTCTGACCTGACTGGGCACGGTACGCTGCCCATTCTCGCTCGCTAATATTTGCTTGAAGGCAATTTTCTGTTTCACAAGATAGGTACAACACGAAACCTTTCCGTTTGATGAAATAATTATTACAAGGATTAAAATGAACCTTTATTTGTTAAATTAACTAATGTAATATAGGTGTCTAATATATGTATGTGTCATTAGTAAAAGAAATATAAATTGAGAAACAAATATTAAAAGACTATAAGGGGGGCGTGAAAGTTTGTTATGAACTTTTACATAATATTTCAAGTTCTAAATGCTAAGACTTCAATTGAGCCTTAAATTAGTGATAAAAAGAAAAAAATACTGCATCACACAATTAAAATAAATAATGACCACAGCTCTATGAGAGGTCGAGGTAAGATCAAATATATAAGCAACTGTTGCAAGATTTGACCCAACAAACATCCCTAATGTCATGGGCGATTAAATTGGCAAAACGTAGTAAGAGACATTAGATGCGGAGAAGTCCGCAGAACTCATTTTGCTCTGATTTTTGTTTTGTGCATCTAACTGTCTCTTTCAGATTCTTGCCAAGTTCCTTGCCCATGACCGTACTAATTAACAAACATTGTAAGGTAAACATAATCACTAAAATCATTGTATATAATAACCGCATATAAAATAGGGAAACTTAGTAGTTATCGAAGTCTACCGGGTCGTCTACGTACAATGTTATCGTCGCGTGCGGGTCATTAAAACCCCTATCATTTACGTTTTACATGTCGCAACCTATCTATCTCTTAACATACAGATAAGTTATTAGTTTCATATTACGGCAGTAGCTTGAAAACAATATTAGGTATACCTAGTGTTGCCTGAGATCCCACATTGTATAATACTATAATTTTTTGTTGGTATGTGTAATTTATAAACGCATGTCTTATGGGTAAAAAGATAATAGGTATGTGTTTAATGTATTTTTAGTTTTTACTAGTATTACGCGCGCGGCTTCGCCGACTCTGACTGTAACAGTTTTCCCCCTTTTTCACCCCCTTCGGGAGGGAATTTCCAGAATTCCTCTCTTAGTGCTCCTCTACACTTCATATTAAGGAACCAAATTTCAACTTTCTACGTTCAGTAGTTACGGCTGTGCGTTGTCCATCAGTCACTCAGTAAAAGCAAGAGTTTTATATATACATATTACATAATTATCATGAGCCATGGACAGTGACTTCCTTACTAATAGCTCTACACTAACAGTCCTGACGCCCACACACAAACACACAGTCCTCTTATAATTTACATCAACGAAAAGCAAAGTCCAGCATTTTATACGCCATAAGGTATGAACTACTTAGGAAGTCGATCGATAGCTACTCTACACAACTGTAAAAACGATCGATTACAGTAAGCTATACCTATCTTTAAATTTGTAACAGTAAAGTTTACCTCTAGGCAGACTATAGTGCACGTACATTCCATTTTTTCTTATCACTTCTGAATCTTGGCTCCATTTCTTCACGCCGTCCATGGCGCAAATGAGATGATTATCAAATTGTAAAGATTCATCATTTGATATGAGTTTTCATCTACAATATTGACGTAATTAAAATATGAGTATTCTGAGCAATTTCATAGTTTGTATTAGTTTTTATTTCCATCAAAAACTATTATCACGTATTTGTATGTACTCATATCAGTCACTACGAAAGTAGTTTACCATTGTATTGATTATATCTTCAACTAATTGGTCCCGTCCCGTGTTTTAATGACCAGGGGCATGTGAACGGCGGTAGGCACCTAAACATAGTTTTCATCGATTTTATTTCCGTCGCGCACGAAACGGAAAATGGTTCTTATAAAATATGTATCGGCACATTTCACTGTCTAAGTTCTACTTGCAGCGAATATTCGAACTAAGTGAAGCAACATTTCTTAACGACCTTTTTCGATGAACTTTAACATAGTTTTTCGACACAATTGATATTGATGACATCGATTAGGGATGTGCCGCGACGGAGACGACGCGGGTCGCGATATTTCGAACTAATTTAAATAAATTACGGATATACTAGATACCGATGTAGAGTGAACTAACGGTAAACTAGAGTGTTCACACGTGTTCATAACGCCACGTTCCTTACTGTCGATTGACAATGCGTACACTAGGTCTAACAAGTTGTTACTTTTCTTGCCAATCATTTTAAAATAAATGAATATGCGTATGTATGTTCTTTTTTTGATTTTAGTTGATACAATTTATCCATCAGCCACGAGTCTCCTACTAGATACTAGATATACCATCTCAAAATCTGCCACTCTGACTAATGTGACAAACTAATGTTAAATTACTTCTACTTTTACTGAAGCGTGGTCAGTTGAACAGGGTTCGTCAGTCTGTTGTATATATTATAGTCTGATTTATATAACACCTAATACTAACAGGACTCACAGACTACAGTCCTAATTCAGTCCTTTTTGAGTTTGTCACAAACGTCCACGGGCGGCACGGTAAAGTGGCAGTGTAAGCTGAATTGATGTCCTATTTATCCTATAAAAAAAGCTTGCAAGATTTGATTCACCCAAAAATTGCCAGTTAAATGTAAGCTCTTAAAATTGAGTAGCCCAATCTTGCAGTACACTTTACGGTATCGTTGTCCATGAATCGGCATTACTTTTATAAATTGTACAACGATACCTCGACAGCCTTATTAATGGGTTGACTGTACGGGATCAAAGGAACTTTATTTTCTAATTACAAGACGCTACTGTTAAAGTTTAGCATTTACAGCGATTCTCAATCGATACCCATAACATAGATTTAACGATATTCTCACATGTCTGACTATCACTTACTAGAACAGGCATCGGGTTTGAATATACCAATGAAACTTATTTTAAAATACTTAAATAAGTATTTAAATGATATTCCTAGATTTCATTTTATAGGATAAGGTTAGCAAACTAGCCTATAGTGCCAACATCCCCTGCCGCACATAAACCGTTTTTTAAAAAAAGCTGCATCAAAAATCATGCAATAAGTAGCGCTGTATAAGTCAGTATTGTTGTGAATTTTTATTTTAAAGCATGGGCATTTTAGATGTAACTTAGTAGATACTTTTTGCGCCATCGGTGCATTTTCGCAGAACTGCCATTACACAACCAAAGCGTAAATAAATAAGCACAGAGTTGATGAATCGTGTTTATTCGAACTTTAGATTTCATAATAATGTTCACAATAAATATTTCTTTTACGAACTGTTTAAAAAATGTCGAAAAGGATCATTCATCTTGCAATTATCTTTCTTCCGTGTCACTTAGCGTTATGTTGATGTTGAATCCAATATCCTTTTTATTGGGAACTGAATTTGATTGACCTATTATGACTGTTTCGATAGGTTCATCTTGACCTGAAAGAAAATTATAGTGTTTAACAAATATTTAAGTTATACATATATAAGTTTCATCATCACCTTTTATTTGAAATGTACGAATATTTTGGCAGTACTCATTTTATAATTATGGAAGTGTGAAATTATAGGTGACCAATTATCGTTTCTTAGATGTTTAGTCTGTAAATAATCAGCTGCATATAAGAAAAAGAAAATAGATTGGTCGGAAAAGTTAATTTTAGGGAAGAATTTCATTCAACCTAGACTCCAAACCAACTAACTACCCTTGCTCATGAATACTCACGATGCACCCTTCTGACCGATGAACTTGTAAGTACTGATTGTTAAATTGTTGTTTACTTACATAAAAATAAATGAAATAGATTAAATATAGTAGGGTTACCTTCATTTATATGTACGTTCAATATACGATGGTACAATTCATTAAATTTCTTCTGTCGTTTTACATTCGATGGTGTACGTACAACCAATGTTGGCAAGAGTATAAAATGTTCAAGGTCCGGTTCTTCTTTAGGCTTATTTTTGCGATGAGAACAGTCTTTTCTTACAATTAGTCGAGGTTGCCTCGGGGCCGACTTGTAAGCTGATATAGTACTACCGCTTGTTAAATCTTCCGTTTTGTTGCAATCGGGTGAACATGAAGCATTGTGTTTTCTCTGATTACTGGGAGTTGATGTGTGGTAACAATTAGTTGGTACTCGGTTTGTTGAAGAATATGCTGCGTAGCTTGGGCCAGGAGAACAATCATCTGGGTGCCCACGCGTGGTTGTTGGTACACCTGGTATAATAAGTCGATCATGACTTCTATGACTTTTCCGTGCAGTTTGTTCCCCTCGCCGTCGATCTGTCATAACTGCACTAGTGGTTTTTTGTTCGTTCACATCCCTATTACTCTCCGATCTATTTTTATGGCTTGCTACTATAATATCTCCTGTTTTACCAACAGGTCTGCAATTTTCATGGCGATTATTTAGTTTTACGATTCTGTAGTGCCGTCGTTTTCTTCGCTCTACGTGCGCTACTCTTTCTCTTAACAGGTTATCAATTAGTCGCTGTAGTTCACCTCTTGCGCTGTATCTATCAGAGTGCGCAACGCGACGTCCAAGTCGAGTATTTGGCCAGTGTGTACGACAAACATCTTCCCAAATTATATCGCTAAGTACTGCTTCCCGCGATGGTGTTAATTTTATTCCATCATCTCTCGGAGCAAATTCACCTTGCGCTAAATAATGTACTGTGTCCATTAATCTATAGTCGCGAACGGGATTGAGTTTATGTCTTATTTTGTGTACTCTTTCGGCAGCTACTTTCGGTATATCATCTCTTTTACAAGGCACTGAGGCACACTGTCGTTTACCGCGAGCAGTAATACCGTCGTAAGTTGTAAAATCTCGGCCATATTGTTCAGAGTTATGTTCCTTGTTCAAAGTTGTGGCTTTGCTTGGTGATATTGATGATCCTTGGTGAGAATATCTTTGAAATGCTGATGTTTCAGGAATATGACTGTATTGTTCTATATAACTACAACCAGCGCGACCGATTCCTGACGTAGTCCTCATGACGTTGTCTTTTACTTCCTCATCTGATGAAGACAAGGGAATGTTAGGATCAAATGTACGAAATACCATTTCTTGCCTTAAAATTTTGCGTTCTAAGTGATCTATTCTTCGATGCAATTTATTTATAGCGCCAGAAAATGTTGGAAAAACGTCTTTGGAAGGCGTATTTGTAACTACTAAAGTTGCAATATCTACTTTTTTTGGACTGGTCTTTACTTTCTCTGTATTATGATCAACTTTTGAAATGTTCATAGTTAAGTTCGGTCGGTTGGACTCATAGCATTGTTTCACTGCACGTCGTCTTTGATTATTTTCAAAAACGTCTTTAGACGTTGTTTGACAACATGAGCATTTTGAGGTACGAGTGCTTTTTATTTGAGAACTGCTCGATGAATAGTTTTCGGCGTCAATATCACTCGTGGAGAAAGGTCCCTGTTGCTGTGTGTGTGCTATCGAGTTTCTTATGTTAGTATTATCCTTACTGAAACCTAATTGGTAAATTATTAGCACTCTACTGAACTATAATTAGTATATATTTTATTTTTAATAGCAATATCTTTTAGTAAGGTTACTTACGTGTGGTAAAAGATGAGTGATCACCAATGGCGAGCCTTGAACCCGATCTATCTGAACTCTGCAAATTCAATCAGCCATTATTTTATGGGACATTAAATCGGTTAGATAAATATGGATGAAATATAATATTCAAAACAGTACCTTTTTAGAATGAAAACGTTTTTTCTCAGCGATGTACAAAGTTTTGATAGGTGGCGCTTTTTGTTTTATTGATACGAATACGTCTTGGGATGGTTCGCGATAGCCGGGGCCTTGATGCAGTATTTCTAAATATTACCAAAAGCAAAAAATTACGATATAGTTAACAAAAGGGCATCCACGAAATATACATTTGTTTTACCTAGCAGCAACAGTTTTTTTGAAGGGCAAGTAGCTCCTGTGGTATTGTCGTAGTCAAACTCACGAATTATTTTTTCTTCTTGTATAGATATTAATTTTTTGTTAGATGGAAACTGTTTATTTTCCATCACTTTTCCTTTTTCCCAGCATAGTTATGAATAGCTCGCCAAGAATGTGGAAAGAAAGTAATTACGACCAAAATTTTGATTCTACAAAAGAAAAGTCACATTTTGCTAGATACATGACTTGACGGAAGAGCAAATTGCGTTTATTCTTCTTGTCTATTCGTATTTTCAAGAAAAGTCGTATGATCATCGTATTTCGTATAATATTTAAAATCTGATTGGTTTTTATACATTTCAACGATAGAGGTTTTAAAAATAATTCTGAATTGACTGATTTTACGTTCTCCTTACGTTTATTATATTCTTGAGAAATTATAAATTATTAATTGTATTTACTCTGGTGTAGTTTAATATAGCAATACTGTCTCTAATAATGTCTCTTTTCGAATATAGAAACTACGGAAAAACAAGAAAAACTGTCAAAATTGCAAAGCGTGACGTGTCAGCCATTTGTACTTTTGTAAAAAGTGTTGAACAATTTTTCGGTGACAATAAAAGTTCAATACAGAACGTATGGATTTTTGAGTTTTTGTAAAGAATGTCGGAGCAAGATAAGAAAGCTAGTGGTGGTAAAGAGGGTTCGGCTATAGTGATGGTGGAACAGACTGCCAGTCATGTCAAACCATACCGACCCACGGACATGCAGCAAGACTCGGATGTACACCACAAGCGATCGAAAGCACCAGCTGTGCCATGTAAATATATGTATCTGACATATTAATATCATAGTTCCTAAAAATAATCATTTCAATGCTTATATTATTGTTGTTGAAACAGCTGTTGCGGAGGAGTTGAAAAATCTAGCCGAAGATCCCATGACAAATCAAGACGTAGAATCTATGGAACTGAAGGAGAGTGAACGTGGTGAGAGAAATTAAGCTGTATTCAAAAGTTTTTGATAACATACATAAATATTTTAAGAAGATAAATTATTTATTTTAAGTGATTTAGGTACATTTCAAGACATGATTTGAATTTTTTTATGGTTAGATCTCTGAAATGATCGATATACTTAACTGCAACGTCCTACCAGTGTTTAATATGTAATTATAATGATTGTCCATTAACAAATACCGCCTCATACATAGTATAGAATTAATTCGCAACGTAATTTACTGATAGCAGATTCTTTACCTATTGAGAATTTACCGAAATGAATATTGTAGAATGAATCGAAACATTTTGAAATTAATCCAGTTTTCAGAAAAAAAATATTTCGCTATCAACTGATACTATTTATTCTTTTTAGCAATGTCATCTGAACATAAGCACTCCGTTTCGAAAAAAAGTAGTAAAAGGCGGGACTCATTACCTGATATCCCACCGTTAAGGCCTATAGGCATAGATCCAACGGTAAGATTCCCACGATTAAAAAATACCACTATACTTACAATAAAATTATAACATAGAATGAAGGTAAAGCACATTAATTTGCGTATCACAATTTATAAATCAGTCACTGATAACTACGTCTGTAAGTAATATAAAATAAAAGGTTATCCATTTGTAGAAAGACAGCGCTGCAACTAAAGGAATGCAAAAGACAATGCCTTCACCGACGCAGCCGATACCGCCGCAAATTCAAGAAGAAAAATCTGAAACATCAGTTCTTCATCTTAAAGACGCGGAAGCGAGAGAGGAAGATAGTATCATGGAGGAGATTACAGAGTTGCAAACACCCGAAGAGGCTAAAAAACATTCAGAATGGGTAAGGACATTCTTTTCGCTTTGCTTTGCCTTTTCAGTTTTACCAGATTACGTGATTTATCTTACTTTGGTAGTTTTCAAAATGAGTTAATCTGATACTCACAAACAGTGATTACAACAGTTTCTAGATTGTCTCTGCTACATTACATACAATTTTCATAGAAATAGTTTGATATTTCTTCCGCATAATTAATTGACATATTAAGCGCGGCAGCCCGCACGTCGTTGGTCGTCTTTTAGGTTATTTTAGAACATAATACATTTTAATATTTCATGAAAATATTAAATAAGCATTACATATGGGGCTCCAAAACAAACTACCCGATCGTGTTCGGCTTGCAAAAATTTTGAGCAATCTTCCGAAATTTGGCTATTTTGATCAGTACGAGACGAATAACCTTCTATTTATTGTCCAAAAATTTCCCCAAGCGTTTCTATGTTTGATAACAAAAATGTGCGATAATTACCTAGCATATTCTAATTATCATTGCTGTGTCTACTAGATTTGGAGTCCCATAACTTGTGAACTAAAACATGTTATCTAAAACTACTTTATTTTGTAGTCGGACGATGAGGAGGCGGGCGGGCTGCCTCGCAGCGAGTCGCGCGCGTCTCGCGTCTCTCGCGCGGTGCGGCAACTGTTCTGCTGCGGAGTTCGCTACGAAGCCGCTTCCGAAGACAACATCTCCACTCGCAGTGGCTTCAATCACGGCATCTAGAACCTTAGCCTTAGCGTACCACGTGCCGTGTTCAATGTTCCCGCGTGACCCGATGTCACCGAAGCTGGCCATTCCTGACCATTGTATGTAAGGGTAGAGTTAAAGACTGAAATGTTTCCTTGTTCTTAAGCTAAGCTCTAAGTGGGTCTTACGAGTTCACTGTAACAGATATGTATTTTAGATTTTACAAGAAAGTTATTCGATATTGAAAAAGATACTTATTCATTTTCCAATTTCGATACTCGAGCGACTTATAAGTATTGATATAGTGTGAGGGGATGGCCAGCTGAATAAAAAATGTTTAACATGTGTGTACGTATCCGTGTATATATGAAATAAATGACTGAACATAATGTGGTGAAAAATATCTCAAACTTAGTTCCAGCCGCGAGGTTAGTGGTGGAGGGGAAGTAGCTTAATGTTAATCTTTCAAAATTTTCAAAGTTGTTATTAGATAATTTTAAATATATTATTTTAGTTTAAATATTTTTGTTTCATTTATCTGAAAACTGATATGTTATAAAAGTATCTACTCTTTAAGTTTTTTGTCTATTTACTTATAATTTCGGATTAGTTAGTACGTGAAGAAATAACACTGACTTTTTGGCTGTTGCTATGAGGCAAGGCACTTGAGTGTTCTCTGTAGACTCTTGCCGAAAAGTGCTTATTAGCATGAAAAAGCTTGAGAACGGTTCGTGGTATTGGTCCAGATTTATAAACAAATGAAAATGATCGCAGGTTGAGGCTCAACCAACGAAGAAAAATAACGTTTCCTGGAATGATGCAGAGTACCAAAGAACTATTGTGCTTCAGGTAATAAATTATTTTTAAGTTATTAGCATTTTTTTCAACATACTCGTATTCGACATAGCGGCGACCGGACTGGCCGAGCAGCCTCGCGAGGCCTGCCGCGCAAAGAAAGTGCTCGGCCAATCGGGAAGTACCACGGCCGAGGAAAACGCACATGCCGCCTTAAAATAAAACAGGCAACTGTCCCGCGGCAAACGTCTGAGGCTGCCGCGCGAGGCTGCTCGGCCAGTTCGAACGCGGCTAGTGACAAAAGATAAAGTATACAAAAGTCCAACAGTATCTTTATCATTTCTCAGTGCCTCAGTGCCTCAGTGCCAATCCTAAATAAAAACATTTTAATCTTGTCAAGTATAAAGATATGTATAGAGGTAAAAGAATAACTAAATTACAATTATTACAGCAATTTATCAAATGAAAAATTAACTAATTGTAAGTATAATTTGTCAGGATCTGGGAACGAAAAGTCAACATTGGTTTCTGGAGAAAAAAGCCTCAGTAGGTCCTTGCTTCAGACCGGGAATGCCCTTCGAAGGGCCCTCCGGCATCATGATATGTGTGCCTAAGGTTTCAACATTCCATAATACTAATGCCATAGCAACTTAGAGGATAATAATACACTCGACAGCAAATAAACCGGGCAACCCGCCACCGCCACCCTAGAACTCTGACACAATTTTCTCAAAAAGTGTAAAACTTATAGCTACCAAAGTTATATTT
>DWKA01002314.1:0-10836 GCA_018249155.1 Panoquina ocola ocola
GCATATCGGGTAGGTCTGAGAATCGGCCAACATCTATTTTTCATACCCCTAAGTGATAAGGGTTGTTCACCCTTAATAACTTTTTTTAATTCTTTGACGAATTTTTTTGTTTTTTTTTATAATTTCGCATTAAAAAATACATGCAACCCTAAATTATCACCCGCTTAATAGTATGTTTCCCGACGCGGAGCGAGGGCGGGCAGCTAGTAATTTATAAAACTATCGATATTAACAACTGTGACGTAATATGCCATAAAGACCACAATAATTCCAAACTCGACGAAACCTCACATTAGCACCGCCCACAAACAAAACATCTCCGAACCTCATAAAATATTCGCCAAACATTTTAACAACGCTGACAAATAAAATTACATTGTGGCGGCTTCGCACTAATGCGCGAACGTAAAACGTCGCCCGAAGTTATCGGTCGCTCGCGAACGTCGATAAAACTCGACCAACTAAAGCATTTGTGTGTCGGAAAATAAGTTTCGCAATGTGACGTAAATTAATTTAAATAACGTTTTATTTCTCCTAATCTCTGTTATTACTTTTTCTATTGTCGATGTAACATTTAAACAAAGTTTTAATAGAAGTAACCCAAACGGGCGGCGCCGCGGGCGGAAACTAGTATTGTATAAAGCTGTTCTCGAAAGCAATGTCAAGTACACGTAATCGAACTTGACCAGAACGACAGTTGTACGATAAGGTCTCCTGAGGTTATCATCTTAAGAGAGAGAGATAAACTCGCGAGGAAAGACTCCCACAGTCGGTCACTTACGGATTGCGATAATAATAATGTTAGATAAAAAATATAAAGCACTCTTTCTCGCGCAAATTGTAAACTTATATTTACCATTTACGTGTCACCATGTATTTTGTGAGCAAGTTGTATCGCCTGACGCCATAGTAGCAATAAATAAGTAAGCCAATTCGAGCTCTAAGCGAGCGAAAGTAGCCTAAACCCGCAGGGCTGTCGCTTACAGTTTATTCAATCGTCAAAAATGTACATGTTTAAATTACATCGAGCTTATAACCAATAGAGCAGTATTTTTATATTTTTTTGGAAAAACATCGGCCGACACACAGCTCACTTAGTCACTGGTTGGTGCGGTACTGTTTTAAATTATCATTTATCAGTGACAAATCACTGATCAGCTGTGAAATTCCTACCTCACATTACTGCTCCATTAGATTATAAGCTCGATGATTCTACTACGCTGTCAACGAACATCAACGACGTACAAACGCGAGTGTACAACCGTCACAACACCACAAGCGTACACCACACACACACACAGAGAGAGAGAAAGAGAGACACGTAGATACACAGAGACACATGACGTAACTCACGTTGCATATGAATGTGCTGCTTGGGCACCTTGTAGTCGGGCGGGTAGCACCGCTCGTAGAACTGCAGGTCGTCCAGCTCGCACACCTCCGGCGTCGGGATGATGAGGCCCGTGCCCGAGATCGCCCGCTGCAGGTGGTGTTCCTGTTGACAAACAGACATAACGTCAATTCAATCATGTATACTAATGTTAATATATATAAATCTCTTGTCACAATGTTTGTCCGCGATGGACTCCTAAACTACTGAACCGATTTTAATCAAATTTTGCACACCTATGCATTTTTATCCAACTTAAGCTATAGGATACTTTTAGATCCGATAGGTGGCGCTGTTGTCGAGAATCTATAGTGCTGCGGAATAACGTCCGCCAAGTCAGCTAGTATTTTATAAACTTCTGCTTTCGTATCATTTTCCTGTCAAACTACGTGAGTAAAGTTTTAAAAAGGTCATTCCTATCGTAGTAGTTAACGACAGAAATATTGATCAGCATTTTTCTTTCTCTTTTTTTTACATAATTACTCAGTTTTTGTAATCGTTCTACTGGTTCATTACTATTCTTCTAACGAAAGTATCAACATGACATGTCAAGGCGGTCGGCATGAGCAATCGTATAAACCTCACCTTCCTAATGTCCTGTCAATCATCGTTCTTCCAGCCGATGGATGTGGAATAACAACAAATTTTTTGCTGCGAGTATCTCGCTGAATACCAAGTTGGTGGTGCGTCATCTCCTTCTTTGGAATTGCGTCTAAGTTGCTCCGTTGTAGGTGGAATCGCTAAAGCTATCGCTTCTTAGAGCTCAATTAATGACTGGTTTAATAGAAAATATGTTTATAGTTCTAAAGAAATTACTATCAGGTGCTATGTTATGAAGAAAATTAAGCAGATATTAAATTGTGACACATTCTTAACAACCTGTAATGTAGAGTTCTGATAAATGATTTTGTATAAGATGTATCTTATTTACTGAATGAAATTTTGGACTAAGTCTCATTTATCTAACCTTGTTACCAACCTCCATCGCTTGTTTAAATTTAAATTTGTTTAACAGGAAAGATCTAGCATAAACTTGTTTAGCATTATAAACCAAGCAGAAGAAGTCAAAATTCAAATTCTTAATCTAGTTAAATTTAATTTGTAGGTAATAATTTTGATAAACTGTAACTGACTTAAAGTGAAATGTAAAGGAAATCTAGGTACTACTATTTATTCTTGACGGGGAACCTGCTACAAAAATCTAAGTAACTCAAACGACAACATTTAGCTGGTTTCACGTCTATTCAAGCATTACGAAGAACTAGCATATTAATTTTTTCAGTTAAGATGCTGATGAACTGCAGCAATTACAATTTTAAACGATATGGAGTTATTGATATGAGCAGTCATACTAGCTCATCCTCTCAAAGCACGCGGGCGCCTCGCGTCTGCCGGGCCCTCACGTAGGTCATTACTTCTAACAGCTCACACGCATTGGAATGAAACTTTACATATAAAGATAACTTACAGCCTGTCACTTATGTAGGTTGCGGGTTTGAGGTTGTGCAAAAATCTAAAAAGTTGTCAAGGCATACTAATTGTCGCATCAAGTCTATAAACTCGTACGTGATGTCCGGCACGTAGGTTGGTCGTACCAGGATTTCGCAAATACCCACGCGTAACCTGTGCCTGTTTTGGACTTGGGTGTTTTCATAAGCTTTAATACGTATCGCGTACTTCATGAAGATGTTTATAATTGACGACAGCTAGGTATGGCTGAACCTGAGAGCCAAAAGTTAAGAAAGTCTCTTTTGAGATTTAACCTACGTACCTACCTACTACCTGTTTTGGTAGAAGCCTAAGTGATTTCTTCCAATAGCTAAAAAGTGCTTTATTTTATAGAAACTTAAGTTCCTACATGATTGAAAGATGAAGAAGTCTCTACTCCTTCATCACTGGCACAATTACTGTCAACGACAATCTGAATATCAAACTAAGTATGTGCTTGTTTAGCATACTTCAACGGACCTACGTGATAAACAGCACGTTGCCTTATCAAAGGTAGAAGACCTCCTACTGTACTTGCAAATCAGATTGGAAATTCGCACATTTCAACACGCGCAGCTTTTCATGATGGAGTTGCTCGTAAAAACATCGTAAACGTAGTCTGCGGTAGGGAGCGCGCTTAGATCTGTGCAGTCGATTGATATTGATAGGTGATCAGTCACGTGCTGGCGAGTGCACAGAGCGACTGTTAATTAATTTGCCGGATTCTATTCTGGCGCCTGGATGACGTCACCATATTGTCTGCGCGCGGGCTGGCATAGTTGACAACGAACACGCAATGGGCCGTGGTTTGTTTCGCTAAATCGACTGCCTAGTGACGTAAGCCTAAACAGTACAATCTGTAGTTAAAAATAACAAAGTCATAGAGTCCTAATTATACACTATATTGTGGTCAACAAGTTTGATATATACTGACCTGTGTCCCAGTACGATTTTTTTAAACATTTGACTATTTGAGTATCATAAATAATTCAGTATGTCAGATTCATCAGCGCCACTTTCGTACGTAAATAGACTGATATTTATTTCTGAAGCACAAGTATCGATGATAATTCGACGCTTTTACGGCACGGAAATTTAAAAACCTTGTGTTGGCGCCTCTGCACTAAGGTGATTCACGACAGCACATCATTCGCGTGGTCGTTTTTTCGTTGTTATGAACGAAATTTGATAGTGATTACAAGTGTCAATCGCCACTTATTGTGTTTTTGGGGTACCAGTAAATGAGTTAAAAACATCGAGGTGAAAAAAAAACTTAGGTTTGAAATGTAGTCTATATCAGCTACTTAAAGTTCTAGTTTTTTTTTCTATTTTGTTTAATTTTGTTGTTATTCTGAAGAATATTAGTAAAAACAAGTTAAAATCAGCTTAATCTATATTATTTCTTAAGTGTAGGTATTACACAAGAGTGTAAATTGTGTTTTACGAGCTTGTCCAAGATTAATTAATAGGCAATAAACGTTTTAATCATCAATCTTGACAGTGGACTTTTACTTAACGCAACTAATAAGTAGGTTAGGTCCTACTACTAGGACTTATTTTCGTAATAAACAATAGGGGCCGGTAACGTAACGTTACACCAAACTCCACGCATAAGCCTTAATTAAATAAAATTGAAATGAGAATGCCAAATGGATTTTACGTGCTTTCATTAATGTTCCGTTTCGTATTATTTTCGAACATTTATTATTGTGTGTGTAATGCGTACGATCGTTATTCATGTCTTGTTTAATAAGCTGCTTTAAAAACAACATGTTTTCATTACGCGCCGCCCGCTACTAATGCTGATTCTACGGTATTTAGTTGGTTGGTATATTTACACTGTAGTACCTATTTATTTTAGGAAGATATATGTTATGAGAAAAAGATTATTATGTATGACGAGGATGAGTTTTGTGAATCGTGTTATTTTAAATTTCATTTTAATTGTGATTCATTTCAGCTGTTTGAGTTACTTTTTGAAGGCTATTCACTAGTCCTACAACGCGTTAAATGTTTGGAGGAATTTTGTTATTGAAATCGTTGGTTTATAATCAAGAAATACTTTTAAATAACAACATGGTTACCTTTCGAAATACCTACACCTTGTAACATATTTCGAAACAAGTTTGGAAGGTACTTATTGGAATGTGATGTTAATAAATTCAGTTGAAGATTTATTATACAAATGCACATTGAAATAAATTGTAATATGAAAATTAAGCTTTGATTCATGGGAATTAGTTTATCGTTGCTACTTGGTTGGATATAAGGCACATCATAGTTGAGACCTGATCTTTGATTGCGTATTACTTTACGATATACAGTATCATCTACACATACTTACCTATTGAACTTGCTGTTTGTTCTCGGTCAGAGTGTGTGTTTTTGTCTGTGTGTGCTGTCCATGGAATGTTCACGGAACAGAGTACCTACCTTAGTATGGAGTTATGTATCGTCATGTCTGACCTTCATAATGTGGTCATTATCAACTTCAGTTATCCAACTACAGTTACGTGTATTAAGTATTTTTGTAAGAAATAACAAATCGTCAACAGTTTAAAAATCGTCAACACATTACACTGAAACAGAATTCAGCGACTCCAAAAAGTTTAAACCCTGTGGTCCGACTAGGCGCAGTGCATGTAAAACAAAAATAACCGAATGTGTGGAATTGTGAACGAACTCGGACCGTATTTAAATTCAGCTCAAGCGTCACCTAGTTGTGGAGAGGCAAAATTTTCCACTAATCACCTTGCTGTTCTCATAAAACATAACCTCGTAGTGGAGTATTTAATTTAAAAGAAGTTAACTTTTGTTTGCATGTTTAAAGAATACTGGTTGGTTATTAGGGTGGCTTGAACGTACATAAAAGTGGTATGCTTTTTATTTTTACATCTTATAGTCATAGTAAACATCTTGCCCGTAGTAAAGTTTTAGATGATTTCAGGAATTTTATTCTGTTAACACTTTAATGGCTATTATAATGAAGTATGCAGGTTTGAAGGAAAGCAGTAAGAGACTTATTATTTTATGAAGGTTCTTCCCAAAACCAAGAATGTGTCAGTTGTAGGTTGCGAATGCTGTACCTAATGATGAAAATTAGCAATCTTCATCAAAGTTTTGAAATATCGCTCTTATTGGCGTTTAATTATTATGGCAATCAAATTAAATATATTAATATAAGACGCTACTCTTGCCTGATACTTATGCTTACTAATAATAAGGTAATTGTGATACAAATAAATCAAAACGAAACCAACGTGGAAGCATTTTGTTACGATTTCAAGAAGTTGAGATGCTCATCTAATGAAACTTGACTATATTGTGGACGGTACATGGCAAACTACGTGCAAGCTATGCTAGGATGACAGCTTTTGGCCTCTACAATACGATGAGGTGTCTGTCTAAGATGGTATAATCTTAATAATACGTAATAGATTCCATCTAATGTAGGTGTAAAACATATATTTCCTCCTGAAGACAAAGGAGATAATTTGCAGATTACATTAAAAGCTTATAATATAATTCTAATTAAAGCTAATAATCACTTGAAATGCGGCCTCTACATTGCATATTATAGCGTTAGACGAACCATCTTCCAGCAGGTTTCCTCAGCTTCCCGCAATCCCGTCAGCATACCATCGACTTAGAAGGGGTCTTTGTAAGACTTAGTTGGATACAGCATACGGTACTAACACTGGATACTTGCCAGAATACGCTTAATCTGATATCCATTCGTATTTAATTTTCATGGTTTATTCAAAACATAATGCTAGTTAACATATTGCAATTGTAGTCTTAAAGGTGCCGACTTGAAATTCTAACATCAGTAAAATATTAGCTTGCATAATAGAATTCTAAGGGAAACGTTTCAAGTAAACGCGCGTGGTATTTCCTACATGTAGTAGCATTTGCTGTATCAGTACCTAATAAGTAAAAGTGTGAAAAAATTGCAGTTTGCGGTTATTTGATGTTGGTTCATATATTATCATTATAATGTAGGCTTTTAATGGTTCAGCATTAGTAGGTAATAATTAACTTTTTATGTAGCTAAACGACAAAAGAACAGATTAGATAATTATTCAAATCAGTTCCGAAATCATTATTTTTCTTCAATACACTATTTCTGGAAATTTATCTCCAAATCAATCGGAATTAAAATAATAACTACAGAAGAAATCACACAACAATATACATATAACGCGTGTATGAAAAACCGAGTAAGTAGATACATATTTGTTAATGTACAAGTACATAAACTATTAGCATAATAGTGTATTGAAGATAGTGACTAGCTCACCACAAGTATGTAAAAATCGTACATTAGTGCGGAGCGTATTTAAAGAGGCTCACTGCAGCCTCAGTGTTTGGTAGACAGTGCCCCAGAGACATTTGTTAGGGGAGCGTAATTTTTTACGCGAAAAACACAGCAATGCGGTACGCTTTACAGAAAAAAAAAGATGAGAATAAACAGACGACGGCGAATGGCGAGAGAGGAACGCTCGAATTTTGAATACAAATGTAAATTAGTATCTCTACTAATTACCTCAGCAGACTCGTTCGGGGCAATGCATCTTCTCGGCTTACTGAGGACGTTCAGTTTTTTCCACGAGGACCATTCCGCAATTTTTCTCATTAGCCGCAAATCAAAGCGTAATTTGTAGATGGCCGCGCGAAAATTTGTGGCAAATTAGGCAATTAATGCAAGTACCTTTTAGTGTTATAACAAAATGGATCGGTGTGGTAGTGTTAATGTATTTTTGTTAATAGAAATGGCCTTTGACATTATTAATTACGATATACTGTAATGTGAGCTTGTTGTTATTGGATATGGAAATGTTTTTGGAACTGATTATAACAATACTTGGGTGATCTTCGGTCACATAATAATATCTATCAGTACGTAAGGAGCAGCTACTATCAGTACGTAGACTTCAAACATTTTTAACAGAATAGAAAGAATAAAAGAAGGAGATTTGGTTGAAAGAGTCCTGTTACCTAATTAATAAGCTTATTTATTAATTATTTACGTGAAATATTATTCAATTATATCTACTTTATCCTGTTAACTAATATCTCAGTCACTAAACTTACCTCTGGTAATAAATGAAGCTTTAATTAAAGTTTACTATTATTTTTCAGTAGTAATTTGCGCACCCTCTGAACACTAGACTACTGCGAAGTACATTTATTCCGAGTCATATGCTGTTTAAATTTACCCATAAATATTTCATTCACGCTTCTGTACGTTCATCGTACAGTCCCATGGTTTCACTTTTTCTCCGTATGTGAGTTAACACACTTTTAAGCTCGAAATGGGTTTTAAGTTCAATAATCACAAAATGGAATAGGAGGGGAGGAAACTTCCGCTAATAGTAGGTATAGTGATACTTACTAGTAAAGCTCCGTTATATAGAGAGACTAGCTGCCCGCCCGCGCTTCGCTTCGGGAAAAATTACTATTGAAAAATACGTATTTTTAATGCCATATTATAAAAAAATTAAAACAAAAAATTTCGTCAAAAAAAAATGATAAGGGTGAACAACCCTTATCACTTAGGGGTTTGAAAAATAGATGTTGGCCGATTTTCAGACTTACCCGATATGCACACAAAATTTCATACAAATCTGTTCAGCCTTTTAGGAGGAGTACGGTAACTAACACTGTGACACGGAAATTTTATATATTAGATTGAGTGCGTCAAACACGTGCCGTGGCAAGCAAAACAATATTCTTTTATATAGTGTCTAAACAGGCAACTGTTTAAAAGAATACTGTTTTGTCTGTCACGACACGTGTTTGATACGCTTAGCCCATTTCCCAAGGAAGGCTATAGGCAATATAGGTAATTACATCACACTAAGATGAATAGGAGAATTTTTCCCGAAGCGAAGCGAGGGCGGGCCGCTAGTTACATTGTAAGGAGGTTACAGCTCATTTTTTTATGACACTTATTAGTGTAAGCGGTCGTTAAGCCTTGTCATTAAAACCGATAAAACATCTCATTATCACGTCAATGTCAAGGTCTCAATTAGATTTATGACTTGATTATCGAACAATCGAAAGTATTTTATTGACATAGTTTGAATAGTTCCGAGAATAATTATCAAGATTTCTAAGAAGCCCGCTTTTCTAATCACCTATTGTACTACTTGTATATGATGTTTCATCGACATATATCACTTTTTGTCTTCACCTATAGAGATTCTAGTAACCGGATTAGCAACTAATGAAAGCTTAGTAGATTGAAAATGGACTTGATAAAGAAAGTGATACTGATCTTGTACTACTTCGCAGAAAATAAGAAAATCATCTGTCATTAAAAGTAAAAGTATTAGGTATACGATTTTGCACATCTTTTAATATAACTAGTTCCTACTTAACAATCATTTATAAAGACATAATGTATTTCAAATTCAGCGTAGCAATGCTATGTAAACTACCGTAGGTAGGTACTATCTAACGCAATTATAATAACAAGGTACCAGCCGCTTTGTTTCATCTCAGTATGTTATGAGAGTGCGTAATTAAAAAATACTAAAAGTTAACTAGGTGTGACACGAATATCTCACGGTTACACACCATATCATGTAAATGTCTCCTCTGACATGCGCTGTGCCGACGAAAAGTAGTAACTTGTCACACACTCGACTTTCAGCTACAGGACATGTGCCTTTTTAACGTTGCCAGCTGAAAAGAAAGTTCCAATTTTATTCAAACGTGCCTATTTGAGATTTTTTATTGGATACAATAGCTGTCACAGATCACAGAATATCCTAAATATTTACTTCATGGACGGGATTGAAGTATATTATTTAAAATATCGATGCTATTGATTAGTACATTTATGTCAAATACATATCTAACCACGCCAAGAGAAGTTTTCGACACTACAGGTTTTATTATAGGTACCTAATGTAACTGTAATAAGAGAATGCCGAGTTATTGACATGAAATATTTATGCGCCTAAAAATATTATTATGTACAAAAAATGTATGCGACATATACTCGTAATTGTGACTAGTACCTACATAATTATATTTTTTCGTGAGTTTGTATCTTGCTCGCTAGTAGTATAGAAACGACTTTATTAAAACGAAATCTTTTATTTTTCACGCTTACAATTTGCATGCCCGTTTCAGAGATGATGTACACTCAAATTATGCTCTAAAACTTATTTATAAGCTCTTCGGTATTAATGAGGGCGGTTAATTAAGCTAAATAGTAACGTTTTTAATTCAAGAATTCCCTCGTGCTAACGAGATTATTGCTTTGAGAATGTAAATTATAGCTGTTCTATATACTTTTTTGGAGTTATGTAACAAAATGTAAGGCCGCTGAAAATAAATTAAAATTGTTTACAAATGAAAGTGTCAATTACCTATTTTGTTTCTTAATTGATTCATGTGAAATGTACTTAGGTATATTTATTTATTTTGTACTTTATTTTTTTTTGAATTTATTGAAGATTGCATACTATACTATTTAAGATAAAATATTTTTATATGTTGTAATGAAAATCTGACGCTCGCTTACAGTGTAGAAATCGTAATTATAATAATAATAAGAGAATAGGGCATATTGTATCCTTTGTCCCTGATGTAAAATTACAAGCGGAGATGTCTAGGGGATGGACACGTAAATCACTCGGGGAAATGTAAAATATATTCACACCCAAATGTTGAGTTAATTTTTTAGTGAACCACAACTGGTCTATTTGGTAGAGTGTAATTTTTTTCGACGAGAATGCGTTTTCAAATTAAAATGCGTAAGAGTTATTTTTATTGCAACACACGCTTTTGTTCTATTCTATTTTATTTTCGGTGTTTTATTAAAAACTATAGATACATACTTTTTCGTTATAAAAAGTAAGTAAAGTTTTGTGCCCAGGATGCTAAATTATAATTATACGAAGTTTCATCGAAATCCAACCGGTAGTTTTTGCGTGATGCTTGAA
>DWKA01002315.1:0-10835 GCA_018249155.1 Panoquina ocola ocola
AATTTCAAAATTATTGTCAATAAACAGCAATGGGCCGTTGGATTGTTTATCATGATTGACCGCTGACTTTAAATCTACTGTGACCACAAAATTATAATCAATACAATAAAGGCCGACTTTAGAAATCGCGTAGAAATTTAATTCTATGGTGTCGTGTCAAACGATTAGATTAAGCGAAGCAATAAACATATTCTTGCTTTATTTACATTTAAACGTCCTAAATACTGCTAATTATTTACTAAAACTCTTTCTTAGATGAAATTGTGAAGTCACTACAACTTTCAACATAAGCCAAATAATAATAAAATAAATTACCAAACTATTGCTCAGTAATCTTGGAGAAATATATAAATTGAATAAGTTACTTCAACAAGCAATCGTTATCCGCACAAAAACAAGCATGAAATTTGTAACACCTTAAAGTAGACCGTTGTATACTTTGTAATTTTTCTTGTGTTAAACAAAATCTATGGATGAGTCTATAGCGGTGTCTCGGAGTTCACGAATTAAGGTTTTTGTGATTATCGTAAGGCTATTGAATTATGTAATCCTGGTTATGCAAATCATAACGACATTCAAATAAAACAACAATAATTATTCAATTCAATGATCTAATCACAGCCGTCATGGAGTAAGATAATTAGGATATCGAGCACTCGTCCTTAAAATTACGTACATGGTTTTCAATTTCCTGTTTTTATTTAAGCTTTTACTTGCTATTTAGACTTTACACCTTGATAGTGTGATTTGTCACCGTGTATACTGAGATGAAATGACCCTTGTTTTGTTCTTTATCCTCTACGTCAAAATTTAAATCTTCCTCTTCTGCAGTCAGAGCAACATCTTGGTTTCTGTGAAGTTCTTCTTTTTCTCTTATAGCATCAGGCAGCAAATTGTAGGACAGTTCCCACTCCTTTTTCAAGTTCAAGTTGTCCAATGCCTTCGCTCTGCAAAATAGTATAATAAGAGTTATATTATATTTTATACAACAATTTGTGTATTATAGTCATAAACTTCATCTAATTTCTTACTCACTTTTTACAATAATACGAATAAAATTGCCCGTATCTAGTATGAAACTAACCACCAGACTTGAATTGACTTTTTGAACATTTTCTTACGAAACATTAATATGATATGTATAGTTCGCGCGCGAGTTCATTGCCGAGATTTCTGACGTTACACGTCACGCCGCCGTCTTTAATATAGTGTCATTAAAGCTCAAAATTATTTGTGCTCCTCCCCTTTACTCGGCAATAAGCTTGCGTGCCAATTATACTTCAATTTACATTTAATTGTAAATTACAATACTATATTACTAACATAGGATCGTTGGTGACGTCAAACCGCAAGACATTCAATCCGACCTCTCGACCTCGCTTGATGGTGTTCTTAGCCAGCATGTGCACTACTTCTGTTGCCCTTGGTATATCAGGTGGAACAATTAGTATTACCTAAAACAAATTGACGTAAGAATATACAAAAAACCCAAGAATATTCTTGATGTTACCAAATATTAAAGAAAAAAAAATGTACACTGTCCTGCATGCACGTCTAATTGTTAAAAATTTATGTTTGTATAACTTCGCTCAACAATACCAAGATACGGGGTTAGGTTAGGTGAAGTAAAAACATCGTGAAGAAACCTGCACAAAGCTTTCAGCTCTTCCACCATGTTGTCAAAGGTGTGTAAAGTTTGCCAATCCGCAGTTGGACTGTGTGGTGGGTGGACTATGGCCTGTACCCCTCACATTGTGAGAGGTGATCTGAGCCCAGCAGCGTGACAATTATGAGTTATAATGTTACCTGCAAGATGTTATGGACCCGATACTTGTCGTGCAGCGCGGGCGCACGCAGACAATGCGCTGTAAAGTGCACCATCTGCCGCGACCTCTTGCACCGCACACACTTGGCCCACTTCTCCAGCATCATGGCATCCCACGGACAAGTCGTTGTGCTTATAGCCAGTCCTCGGATTTGGCTCCAACCGCGCTTGGCTTCCTGCTGCTCAGCTAGCATCGAGTGGCCTATTGATATTTCTTATTTTACAAAAATATTCTTAGGAATTATAGAAACTATAGAGTAAAATGGATCGTAATGTTTGATATCACAAACACAGGACCAGAACAATCATTTAAGCCCTGAAATCAGTATCAGAAGTCATAATAATCCGTACCTTGCGCTAATGCTCTGGCCACATAATCTCCCAAGATGAGGTGAAAGTTAGGATGGGGGTGAGCGAAGCCTGGCCACGCTACGCGGGCATTCTCTCGGACGAACCGAAGCACTCGCGGGACGTCAGCTGGCCTGGCTCGACGCACGCGTAACTTTTCTTCGGCCTCGGCTCCTTGGATCTAACACATGGTATATGAGAAATTCATTTCGATATTTAAAAGTTCCTTCAATGAGAAATAACTAGTCCATTAGTCGTGGCAAATTAGTAGATAAGTTACATTAACCGACAGACCAACCGCTGGGTTGCAAACTAAGGGATAGTTTGTGTGAGAGACAAAATTTCATGATTTTCAGTGAGCTATTTCTTTATTGAACTTTATGTTCCTTGTCTACGATATGGATTAAGTGTATAAGTGTTTAGGAGATTTGAAAGTGTTCGTGAAGCTCTTCTGTAGGTTACCTGTACAACGTAACTGTGTTATTACACAATACATCTGATTTCTCTTAATTCAAAACACGTGAGTACGTTACCACAACTTGTTTTGATGTCTTCTCAGATTTAGATTTATCCGCAAAACCTCGCCAGTACTGAAGACATTTCGGGGGCTGGATGACGGCCGGTGATTTCTTGACTAGTCTCGGTTTCAAAAACTTTATCAAATTTATCACTGTTGACATAATTTTGTTTATCAGATGAAGTTATTAAGTTACGAGAATCATGATTACGAGGTTTTGCTTTGTATTTTAATGAAATTTTTATTAGCCTTTACGACATGGCATTTTGTCGGCAGTTCTGTCAAAATTGATGTTTTATTATGTTTTTCAGTGAAAAATGCTCCAGGTTTATAGCTGTGATTTTTGTATAAGGCCAGTAATTAGGTAATTATATTATTAGAGCTGACCTCCATAATGCGTACTAGTAGGTATTATAGAGATCAGTGGTTATTGGAATATGTATTATCGTGTCAACCTATCGCACGTTAAAAATAAAATTTTTGAAAAAGAAATAGGCAGAAGGCCGAGGTAGAAGGAAAATGTAAAAGGTTATAAATCTGTCAGTAATTAAACATCTTATTTATTAAAGTTTATAAAAATTTAACGTCATGTGATTAAACGAATCCTAAAGCAAAATACTGAGTTTAAGTTATACCATGGAGGTGGATTAATCATTACCATCGTAGTCCACCGACGTAATAATGAATTATTTGAAAGTATTGAGAAGTACCGCCTTAAGGGCAGTGAGCCTTCAAAGGTTTCCTGGTCATCGACCTTCAATGCTCCAGTGTCGCTTTGATTCCACCGTGGAGAAACAGACCCACAGGAAACCATCGCCTTGTGATGTATGCATATTTCCACCGGATAAGAAACCGGTAAGTTACTTTAGATGTGACAGTGCCATATATTTTAGTAATCAGATTAGTCAGGCTATGAAGCACTCACTGGGCGGTCGGTTCTGACTTCATTGACCGTTCCACTGTCGAGCTGAGCTCAAGGTTGGCTTCAGACGAGGACACTCCTTTATACTTAACAGCACAGTTACCTCTCTTGTTTTTTTTTCTTTGTAGAGTAATATTTTAATTTTATCCCTATTGATATTTACACCTAACATTCAGTGTCGATTTACCGTCATGTTTTTGAAATGTGCAGTGTTTCGACATCCGCAACGTGACCATAGAGCTGGGCAACCAAACGCACTCGAACCAGATCCGCTCGTTCCTGTATACGGAGTACTGGCCGCGCGAGCCCAGCGTCGTCGGCCTGTGGATGTCCCTCAACTGCCCGTACCTTGAGATTTTGACCGATAAATATGCTAATTCGGGTGAGGTTTAAATAGTTTGCAGAGCTTTTAAAAGTATTCTCAAGGGGCTTAAGTTTCAATCGATCCTTGAAATGATCATTGTGCTGTAGGATCGGACCGATATAAAAGTACAAAACAACAAGACTTCAACGGAAATAATATTTGTGTGGATATCAATGTTTTGATTTGGTATCAATTTTCTTCTTAGCATAGAAACAGGCTGAAGGGCAGCAGATACCTCAGGGATTGGTGCAAACTTACAGAATGACTCTATTTGTTATTAGCTTAGGTGTTGGTGATTACTAAGTCTAACTATCACATACCATGTCTGTCAGTTTTCCAAATGTCCCTATACAAATCATCTTACAAACATTTAGTCACCTAACAGAATATTGTCCAGGTGACAGGCTCCTCGCTCTGGAGCATATCAAGCGCACTAACGAAACGAAGCTGGTGGGCGTGAGCATCGCCAACAAGATCTTCCCCTGGGCCATCGACGAGCTGGAGGAGTGGGCGCACCACACCGCCTCCACGCCGGAGCGCAACCGCATGTACTTCAGCGCCCACTGCCTGCGCAGCCCCAACTTGTTTAACAAGTATAATGTTGAGTTTATCTACGAGGTCAGTGTAAAGGTTGAGAGTCTCCTTATATCCCATACCGAGGTTATTTGCTTTGGAAGTAGATAATGTAAGAGGTTTAACATATAATGAGCTACATCATGTCTAAGTTTATGCTTGTCTTGTGAAGCCTGTTTTTGCTTTCAGTCCATTTATTTGCTGTGTTTATAATCAGCCTTTTACAACCAAGCATTGTTAAAATACTCGAAAAGTTTTTAATGAGTAAGCTCAATTCGGTTTGAGTGTCAAACAGCTAGTTGGTCGCCTCGTTTATCTTGCCTAATTCATTTATTCAAAAGCATTATTTTATCTGTTAATCAAAGTTCTGTAAATTTCCAAGGTGGAAGTATTGGCAACCGCTGCGGAAGTATCAGGTCAGGGTGTTGGCACGGCGCTCCTCCGCCAGGCGCTGGCTCATGCTGAGGAATTGCGATATCCTCTCGTTCAGGTGATCGCAGTCAGCCAGTACACGTGAGTACTTTGTTTTACCGGGTCCTTAAACACCTCGAGAAGGCACTGATTTTCTCATTGTGAACTACAAAAATTGCACGGCAATTTTGATCCTAAATCCAAATGAATTTTGGAACCTCGGGCAGATCCTACTAGTGCTCTATGGTTTCAGATCAAGAATTTGTGAGAAATGCGGCATGAAACGTGAATGGACGATGGACTATACCGACTTCGTGGATGACGCTGGTCAACGCGTCTTCTTCCCTCGCCGCCCGCACCACACCGTGGCCGTGTACGTCACTCACTACGATCCCGCTCTTGGCTTTAGAGAGCCATGCAAGCCACCTTTCCTATAAAACCTCAGGCTATTTCATTTCTTATGGTATAAAGGTACGTTTGAAATCTTCGCTAAAAGACAACCCTTTGATCTCTATTATTGTTTGATTGTGAAAAGGGAATTAATAATCGATACTTCCATCGATTATTTTTTTAGTAATCATAATTTCGACAATTATTGAAATGGAAAATATTTTGGAAATTTTGAACAAATTACAAACTAAATAAAGACATTACGAATTATTCACTGTGTTGATTATTTTACTTCATCGTTTTCCACTTTGACTATTCGCTTGACAGTATTTTAATCATCAACATTATTATTGTACCGCTTAATTAAATAAATTTCAGTTTATAACATTATTATGATTTTTAAAAAAGCATATGTGAGACCACCATTGGCAAAATTTTGGGTCCTAAATTATATTATAATGTAACAGGTAACATAAAAAACTTCGACACATGAGTCTGCCCATTAACTTCACCGATTTAGTCCAGAAAATTGTAATGGAGTACCAGAGAAATACGAGAAGGGATTCATGCCTACTGTGGTCTTACTTGCAGAATTGAAAATAAAGCTGTGCTCAAAAAAAACATCACACGATATAAGTTAAATAAATGATAATGAAGAAGTAATGGTATAAATAGAAATAAAATACAGTATTCAAAATATTTACAACTTTATTTCGGTTGTTTAACAAATAACATTAAGTATAACAATTATAATATTATTGTAATAAACTTAACACTACGCAGTAGGTCACTTTTAACGCAAGTTAATATTGATGATTTTGATAATTTTCAAGACATAACAACCTAAACAGGTGGTAAATAATATTATTTAAAATAAATAAACAATTTCATTCAATAAACGATTTAAATCTGTACATTTCAAATTACTCAATGCAAATAAGACATGAACCAGAAAGCTGAGGCAATCACCTACTTACCTCAATAAATATTTCTTTTGAAGCCAACAGTTCAAGACCGAATAAAACTAATCGGCGTTTCTACAGCCCAGTTGATTGTAAAAAGTTTTCAAGCGACATTACTATTTGCTTTGTTTGTAAAAGAAATTACAGTGAAATGGTTCAAGGTCTTTCGAGAATGAAATGGTTTGTCTCACAAAAGAACATTTTTATTGCACGTCACCGCTGACTTTGTGCGCTAATGCAGTGTGAAATTACATTTCATAATAGTAAGCGACCATACAGAGTTATGTTTTTGATCTACATTATCTTATTGCTTAAAAATTCTACTGCTAAAGTGCTAACAATATTACCGTGTAATCTAGAAAATACGTCGAATTCAGTATTCGTATACGTGAACTTTGGCGGCAACCTAGTAGTAACATAATTATAAACGATCTTACATCAGGAGATATTCATAATATGGCAAAATTAGGTTAAGAGCGAGTCCTATATAGGTTTCTTCTTTCCTTTAAAACTAAAGGAATAGAATTATAATAAATCATTAATTTACTAACCTAAATCTTATCAAAATTTTATACCATCCATCCATCCAAAGTGTTTAAAAATAATAATAAAAATATTTAACCATAACAGTAATTCGGAAGTTAAGCCAATTAGTAGAAAACCGTTTAAAAAATAAGGAAAAAGTTTTCCACAAAATTCAACAAATTTTACATAATCTGAACGACTTTAGTGTGCAATTTGTGATGGATCAATGGCATTCACTTCTGAAAGCTATCATTCTTCATCTACCAAAATAAATTGGTTCAGACAACTAAATTAGACTCTTAAGATACGCACAATACTGTCCATTGGTTCTGTACTTGCGATGTTACATTGTAACTTAAAGCTAGTTCTTGGAGTAGCCCCACTGGGAACCGCTTTCCTTGTTTCGTTTCTTACCGTTCTGCGAGCTCTTTGCGTGGTGCTCTTCATGACCGGCTTTTCCTTTGTGACCCTTGTGTTCGGAGTTGTCGTGACCCTTGTTACTATAATAAAGTAATTTACAGTGTTATTATTGGAATTAAATTAACTACTTAAGGATTTATCACACATCAATTAATTATGTTTTAAAATAATCCACACAGTAGCAGCTTGGTGAATATAAAAAATAAGGTTTCCTTAGTTGGTATGTAGGCAGAAACCTGGCCTCCATTTATTAGTGAGAAAAATGGGAAAGAGGAATTCATAATAGAAATCATGAAAACCGTAAACGAACGGAAGATGCTCAAATAAATCGAGACCAGAATATTCATTCTAGTGTTAATTTTCACATGACATACATTTCAAACTTTAAAATTATGAATGAAGCCTAGGTAGAAAATGTGAAAATTTATGTTTACAGCAAAATGTATGTATCACGTAAGCTGACTGATGAATATTTTATCTTTAAATGAACACGAATTTTTTTCACGCATGATGTTTCTAGTCTTATTTTAAAGATGTTCTTAACTATCCGGCGTTGTTTGTTTATGATAGAGATGTAATTTCTTGAGCGAACCTGCAGACCTAAGAGTTCTCCATCGTGTTCTCAAAGGTGTGTGAAGTCTGCCAGTCAACACTTGGCCAGCGTGGTACACTATGGCCCCTCACATTATGAGAGGAGTCCCGAGCCCAAGTGTGGGATAATTATGGGTTGTAATGATGATGATGGGATATGTAATACTCACATGTATCCCTTCTTCCCGCGGTCAACGGAATCATGTCCACTATCAACGCGGTGCGCTTTCTTCTTCCCCTTCTCGTTGCTTTCGTGCTTCGCGTTGAAGTTCCCGTAGCGGTGGTGCTCGCCGCTCTTGTGGTAGTCGTCGTAGAACTTGTGCTCTTTGTGGAACTCGTCTTTGTGGTATTTGTTGTGGTAGCCTGTAATTGTTGAGGAGTTTAATTTGTTTCCAGCAGGATAAACATGGGTGTAAGAAATGTTATTACCTGACTCCAGCGAAGCTCTATAAGGACTATGATTTTAAGTTGTACCTATATCGTCGTGTATTTGGTCAACGTTACCGTTTTATGATTAAGTAAGTATTGAAATGTTTTGGGTCTATTTCAGATATAAGTGCCTTGCGGACTGATCTTTACTCTGTGTTGTTGTTGTTCCTGTTCACGTACAATTATTTTGAGTAGTTTACTTGTAGTAGTAAATTTGTTAAGTTTTAAATTCATATTGCCTACATCTATTAACTACATAGATAGTAAAGGAACCCTTGTTAACGCCCCACGGTATGCTCAATTTATTTCGATATGTCAGTTACGTTGGTACCGGTATAAAAATAAAATAAGCCCTAGCTTGTCAATGAAGTTAAACAATTTTAATTGGAATGTATTGAACATTTGGCTAACACCAGGGTAATGTTAATAAGCAACATTAAAACTGTGAACGCTACGGTTAAATCTAAATTAGCTCCATTGACGGCCGAGGTTAAATAATTAGTAACAAATAACTTTATGTAACGACTTTCGCTTTCACTTGCCATAAATATTACATTTTTATCGGTAACCGATTCGCGCTGGGCCGAGGTCTGTCCACGACGGAGATAATGGAAAAATAATACGCCTACTTTAGTGGAAAATTATTTGCGATTATTGTGGAAGAAAATGAACAATGGATGGAAAAGAAAATAAGTATAAAACATATTATTATCAATATAGATCAGTACTTATTATCTATTTTGTGGCTTTGAAAAAGTATAAAAAGTGAGATACTTAACACAATTGGAGTTTCATTAGATAAAACTTTTATCAGGAGTTTTTTATGCAAATAGTTTGCAAGGGTATCCTCACCTATCGCCCATGGACAACCTTGGTACCTAAACCTCGATCGAGACTGCAAGGACTGAATCCCCATACAGCTGATCCTACTCATATTATAAATGCGAAAGTTTGTATGTTTGTTTGTTACTCTTTCACGCAAAAACTGCCGAAACAATTTTCATGAAATTTGGCAATCACAGAAAATAACTTGGATTAACACATTGGAAAGTTCTTATCCCGGAAATCCCGCGAGATCGTTCAAATTCCACGCGGGTGGAGATTGGAGACTAGTTGACCAATATAAAAAGGTTACCTTTAGTCTTATGGCCCTTCTTGTGACCTTTCTTCTCCGCAAATTTGGCGCCGCGACTGCCTTGCGCTTCTTCCTCGTGGCTGCCCTGGTGGTTGGCGACGTCGTGGTTCTTCTTCTTCTTCCCCACAGCTTCTTCGTATTCCTTGCGGTGCTTGTGGTCGGTCTTGAACCCTTTGTTGCCCTTGTCTACGTAGTGGTTCGAGCTGTACCCTTTCTGACTCTGTAATTGTTAAAAGGATGTATTTATACAAGTCAATTGACGAATAAAATGGAAAGTAAACATACAATTTCTTTCTGGTTACCGAATGTCATCAACAATTTTATTTCAAATGGAGCAAAAATTATTATATTTATAGAACTTCATTGATAAACGAAATTAAATTCGTTATGAAGCGACACTTTTATTGTTTTTATTAATATTTCAAATCGTTGCTCGGTTATTCAAGTTTTCTTTGTTAAGTATAATATTTCTGTAATACAAAAACCAGTTAAGATGACCAACTACGTTACGATTCGTAAGTTTTTCACTTACAATAGGTATTACAATACCTATTGATTTTGAGTAATAGAATGAAATCTATTAAATATAAATGATATTTAAAGTAAAAGAAATGTCTATGAATTTTATAAACAATAAAACATAATAGACAGTCACACACAAGCTGTTAATTCAAGACGCACACAATACACACATTACTTCTAAAGCTTTACGGTTTCGCGGAGGCTTTCGAGGTCGCTGCTTCTGCTTCTCCCCTCGTATTTAACTGTAATTTACTCTAAAACAGACGTACCCACCATTGGTTAACATTAAAAATAAATGGTTTAATAATAATATCAATTGAAGTCGATATGTAGACTAAACTGACATAGGCTAATGCTAAAAAATAATAACTCTGAGACAGGATTTAGCACCTATTTACCTACCTTTAATATTATTTTATTATTAAATAATTTGTCCATATGTGACTACACATAATAATAAAATTTGGTGTTGGTATTACCTACTAGCGAAAACATCTTAACAAAGTACGAACAAAAGATTTTTTTCCCTTAAAGGGCAAGTTGCTGTTCGTATGAGTTAAGAACTAGAATAGAATATTAACTGGGTATATTTGAAGTTAATGATCTCTGTTTGAAACTGTAATGTTAATTCGTAACCAACTCAATGATCAAAACAAGGCACTCGCTGGCAATAAAAGACCGTTTTAGCTGTTTGATCAACAGCTTCATACACATTACAAAGCAATGAAGTTAAATTTAGTTTTAAAAGCGCCTAATCACCTGACAGGGATGTAATTTAATTAATTGTATATTATCATGTTCAAGTAAATCCATTTAAAATGTATCTTGTATTAATTACATTGTTACCGGTCTTAATAAAGTAAATATGTAGGTAGTTTTCTAACGCGTCATCAAATCCTAA
>DWKA01002316.1:0-10828 GCA_018249155.1 Panoquina ocola ocola
CCTAAGAACAGATCTTCGTATGTCTTATAGTTTCAGACTTCCCCTCACTGACCCATCTACGTGAATCACCCTGTATAGGCAATTATTTCACGGCAGAAATAGGTGGGGCGGTGGTTCTTCCCCGGGCGAACCTTAATGGTTCTACCACCTATCCGATATATTTGTATTTAATTGTATTTTTACTTGCCTACGAGACGAGCAATTGGAACTTTCGCATACTGATTTGTTTCTTCTTAAATGGCAGTTTGTATCAATACCATAAGTACCAATGTCATAAAAAGGTTTAAATTCGTACACGTGTAATATTTATTTATTACTTTTTATGTATTTTTATTTAATTTAATACATAGATTTTTTTTATTACGTTTTATAAGTTACTACTCTACCCTCCACCAATCCGCACTGGAACAGCGTCGTGGAGTATGCTCTAGGCCTCCTCAGTTACGAGGAGAGACCCGTGCTTAGCATTGGGCCTCAATAGGTTGACGCCAAGTTACTACTTGACTATAATCCTACCTAATGGTAAGACAAGATGTAGTTTTAATTTAAGGTAGTCAGCGCACTTACTTAGAACCTAATGACTTGTTCACTTTTTCTTAAAATGTTGCTACTGGATTATTTAACGCATGTATTCACAAATGAAACTAATAAGTCTCACAGTGTAAGAGGAACAAAATTACGACCAAGAATATAATAAATATACTATCATGTACCTATTTCTTTTTTCCTCATACCTACCTGTGTATTTAGTTGTAATTGTTCAAGGATATTTCTATTACAATTTATATAGTCAAGGTTATTTTTAATACGAAATATTGTGAATTAAAACTAATTCCTTGTTCAACTGCATAGTAAATTAAGATGGTAATCTGCATATATAAAACCCTTGCGTTACTGAGTGACTGATGGACAACGCACAGCCGAAACTACGGAATATAGAAAGTTGAAATTTGCTGTGAAGATTCCTTATGAAGTGTAGAGGAGCACTAAGAAGGGATTTTCGGAAATTCCCCTCCGAAGGGGGTAAAAAGGGGGAAAAACTGTTACAGTTATAATTCCACGCGGACGAAGCCGCATGCGTTTTACTAGTAGCATAATAAGCTATGTAATTATTTTACTTAAATATGCCGTTCACTATCTTCACAGAGTTTAAGTTACAACAATTTGTATAGCACCAGTGTTACAGCAGATCTAAGGATGTTTACTGAAATAATGATATGCGACATGTCGCAGAAAGACGCTAACATTGCGGTACGTCTGTCTTAGGCTTGGTTTACAGTTTTTACACACATAAAACATTTGTCAGCATTTTTTTAAAATGTAATATTATTATGTACTTACCGATATAATCTACACAACAACAAAATAACATGTCATGTAAATCATGTACCTCCATAAGTCCATACCTACCTGTTAATTATAGGTAGGTAAATACTTAAACCTGCAACGAGACAACTCGATAATTCTTAATTACATAGAATCATATGAAATTACCTTATTAATAATAACTCTGTACTAATTGACGACTTTGGACTACTATGTTAAATAATACTACATACCTACTTACATTTGAAATTGATTCTTTCTAATTAAGTAAGCATGTTGTTTTATACTGAGATGAGATGAGCCATAATTTTAATATTCATAAAAATATGTATTGTTATAATAATTAAGTAATAAACAGCATGTAAACAGATAATAATCAGAGAGAAAAACTGATACCTAAATGAATAATAATGACATTTCCAAAAAGGCATCACGTGACGTCATTAATCTAAGTAGACAATAGTCCCGGCAGTCCCGGTCTATTGAACTTACTTTTGAATTAAGAATAATGACGTCATGCGCTCCGCATGGCGTTCGAGGTCATGCAACAATGAGCCAGAATTATTTATTACATTTAGAATATTTTTTTATTTAATTTAATATTTATTTACAAATATCTTAGGCGTTTAAATATTATCTGTTTAAAAATATTAAATTATTATTTAATGACAAAATATATTTTATATCTACATTTTTTAGGTTTTTTTTGTTTATTTATTTATTCACAAATAAGTATGTCTTAGTAGGTACCTATTTATTACTTATTCATGACCATAATTATTAAATAAGCGATGGACTAAAAAAATTAAAGATCCTTAATAAACTAAAAATTTAATAATGTAGGCATTAATTTCATTAGTAATGATTTGTGTTTAAAATCTGCATTTCTATAAACGCGATCTATGGTGTCAATGAGTTGCCTTATCAAGGACTAGAGTTATACGCGCAGTAAGTACCTACGCAGCTAGACGTCGGCGGGGCGGGGTGCGGCGCGGGGCGCGCGGCTGACCCGGATAGCACAGGGTGAACAACCCCGACACGTGCCACTTTCTAAAAAGAAACGCGTCGCCCGCGCATCCTTGCGTGGACAGCTGGATCACAGCTTCTCTATTACATGCTCTATTCAGTACCCATTAACACTTAAACATCACGATCCTACCTCGATCGTAGTACATGTTGCTTTTATACTTAACGCACAGAGACAAGCGCCCTTTGCACAATAGCGTGTGTGCTATGATAATTTCGACCTGTTTGTCGTTCAAATTTACCTCAACCTTATAAGTTTTGTACGACTTGCGCAAGCGCAGGTAGCTTTATCTAAAACGAAATAGACGCTAATTATGTTTAAGTAATTAATAAATTTGCTTAAAAAACATTTTTTATTCGTTTCAGCATAGAGAAACTATTACTAGCGTAAAGTTTCAGCAAAAAAATATGAAGCAACTGTACACATTGTAATGCTTGCAATAAATGTGCATAATAAAGTAATTATGCGCGTTCTGATGTCAGGCCGTTACACAGACAAATAATTTTAAAAAATAAACGTGTTTCGGCGTGGGAAAATCTATTCTAATTAAGTTTTATAATAAGTTGTAAGTAAATTAGAATAATTTGCTATCTAGTTACAGGTAGGTATTAGAATAGTATAAAAAATTAGAAACACACTTTGAGACTACAAAAAAAAATTAAGTAACTGAGCAGTTATCATTGAGGAGTTCAGCGTCTGGACTCTGGAGCGATCCCTGAAAGAGCTATCAGGCTACTAAAGATGCATTATCAAAAAAAACCAGGTCTGTCAAATTTAAATTTAGTTGTATCAGGGAAAATAGTTCTAATCTACTCGTAACTTGCAAGATTCGACGCAAACAAACATACTAAGAAACTAACAAACTAATACACAGCTTTTAAATATCAACAATTCTACTAACGTGTGTCTCAGGCCTTACGAGCGGGAGATACTCGTATATTTCATCATTCGTGATACAATGTGACTGGCATAATACTTAGTGCAGTAACTTGTTCTAGATCAATAGTAATTCAGGTTCGTCTCTAGGTCGAATAAAGCACGATTGGACTCTCGTATGAATCACATTTCCAGACTATTTCTTGTTTTAAACCGGAGTTAATTTGTTGTTGGTTTTATAAATGAGTTTTTGTTACTTTTTTTTTCTTTTTATTTATCAGTAAGGGATCTATTTTGGTCGTTGTATTCGTTTAATAATTTGATAACGTCATGTAAGCTTTCAAAATTTTCTTTTATTGAGTGTCTAATTACTCTTAAATTATTAAAGCAATATAACAAATAAAATGAAAATAATTTTAATGCGTCCTAGCTGGTCACTAACTGCATACATAAACATTTAGTGTAGAATAACAGAAAACGATCAACAATTATTACATTCTTTACACTACTTTACATTTACAGTCATCAACAAAAGCTGTTGTTGTAATTACAATAAAATTGTTGACACGTGTTTACCGGCAGGAGTTTGCCCTTTATCGGAAGCAGGTTGGCGAACCCCGACAAATTTTAGTGGCGACGACAAAATCACAATAGTGTAGTCAGCGTTCCCCGAATCGTCGGCGTATGACCCCGTGCTCCGGCCACGGTAGCTAGTGTCGCCACACTGCGGGCAAAAAGTCGGATAAAAAATTGTACTCAGCGATCAAATTGCGTATTTTTTGTTTAATTGTCATAGAATTGTAGGTTCATTTGTAATAAGTCTTATTAAGAAAAGACTATCGGTCATTATTTTACGACTTTTAATTTTTCGATTTTTGCTGTGCTTTCTGTTGTCATATGTGTTTCATATGTCTCTTTAAATATTGTAATATTAATTAAAATAGGAATAAAATTATAACGTCATGAAGTTTTGAGGATTTTGCTTAATAATTTAATGTAATGATAATTATATCAGTACATCAACACTTCAGGATTAAATGCACTAAACACGATTACCACGAGATCAGTTTCTTCATTTATTGTTAAAAAAATCACTAATATTATCATCTATCCAATTTCTAACCCAATTCAACCGCTTTTCAGACACTGATATATTTTTTAATTCCTATTTTTTTTCTGACCTTGAAATGCGACTTACATCGTACAATGAGATGAAGTGAGGTACCGCGAGGTTGAATGAGGGCAAGTGGTAACTTATGGTGCCCCTACCAGCACGTAATGTCGCGTTATTGTAATGCGTTGCGCAACCGCCGCCCCTCGCGCCGCAGCGTCAAGACCACTGCCCTCGGATTGACCGATGCACATCGATTTCAAGGGTGCCCTATCAATTCATACAAAGCTTTGAGAACAACGAGCAAGGATATTGGATTTTAAATTAATTAGAAAGTGTTGGAGGTTTTTGGCATTTACCTTAATAGGCTTAATTAGGTTACACTTCACTTAATTAAGGAAAAAACTAATTAATTTTCTAACCTTTTTTTTCTTTGATTCCTTCTGATTGTTTAAATAGAAAAAGAAATGTATAATGCCCAAATAATACGTACGTATACTATACGATGTTCTTACGATGATCTTGTTAAATACTCGTATTGTTATAACGTTTTGAATTAGAAAAGTTATAAGATAGGTAAATTGAAAAAATGTGTGTACCGCCTACAATTTCCATTTTAAATCAACATGCAGCGTCTAACAGTCTACGTGGAAGAAAGCATTGGCACTTGCGGGGTCAATGAAACTTTTAAGGGTGATTGATACTAACACCATCTAGCGGTGATTGCTTCAAATAGGTAAACGACTACTATGTTGTACCATAGAGAAATATATACTAGCGTAAACGTTGTACCTACCCAAAAAATAATTTATACCGAATGTCAGATTTCTACGTGAGTTATCTTTATTTAATAATATAATGAAACTTAACGTATAGATTAGCCATAAAAATCAAGAAAAAATAAAAAATGTCCTACAGAAAAAAGTTCATAAGACCATAGAGAAATGATATAAGTACTAGATAAAACTAATCGTTGGGTGTAATATGTACCAAAACTTAGTTAGGTTTGATAAATAAATACCAAAATAGACCTTAAAATTCTTCATGAACTACTTATTTAAAAAGTATTCCATATTAAGTATTCTCATTCGCTACAAATTAACGATTTGTGGCTAATTTTAAACATAATTTGCATAATTAATTTATTTGATGCCACGTTAAGTGTAATAAGACACAAGATATTTTTGCATACGCACTTAAACACTTTTTTGTATCTTAAAATTGTGGATATTATTACGTTTTACGTAAAAAATATCTGCTAATGACAAAAAAAATATTACAATATACAAAAAAAAAAAATCTTAGTAGGTACGTATTTAAGTCGATTCTTCTCCTATCTTCGCAAATAAAAAATCGATATACTTATGATATTTTAAGTAAAGAAATACATAGATTAAAGTAACGGTTTACCCAACAGTACCTTGTAAAGTTAAGTCTGAATATTAAATGAAAATGGCGCATAGCTTTGACTAGAGTTTTGTGTTGATGAACGTGATGGTTAAGCTGGGACGGGAAACTATAAAATACATACGTTGCAGTCCGTAAAATCGATGAGGCTTTATTTAAAGTTTCTAGATTCACATAGAAATTCTGTTTTATTTACGGTCGTTTTTTGATATAGTAGGATTGTCTCTACCTATGATTCTAGCAATTTTTAAAATTTAATTTTTGTTTAATTTGCTACTTCAATAAATAACATGGGATTAAGTTATGGCTTTGTTTTATCTTGCCGATTATTATTTTGCCTTATCATTTATCCGTCAAACACAAAATATTTTTTAACATCGGGCGACCTTTATCGATTTTTTCCTCTTCTTAACTAATATATTAGGTATCGAAAATGTCAGCAACACTAATAAAATAGAGCCGTGTAGTTCAACTGACTTCACGTAGTCGACAGTGCTGCCACAGAACCAACTGTAGCAGTGTTGTTATAAACATGGCAGGCACCCTAAGCGGAGACACAATCGTCAAAGACACTACGTTCTAACAGTCGCAAACTAGATACGATCATACACAAAACAATTTCTGAATTTAATTAATGAGCTTTTCAATATTGCTCAATCGTAGCTTTAATCATTGAATTATCACTTAAACATAAAATATAAATTAGTTAACAAAATAACGATCGTCTTCAGTCCGCAATCATCGTAAGTTAGGAAGTTTCTAGGCTTTTCTCGAAGCCTCCGCTACAGTAACTGCAACACATACATGGACGTTTTCCAATGGAGAGCGGGCGGCGCGGGTCGCGGGGGCTCCCGACACACTTTCTGAAGGGCTCTAAAACCCCGGCTTTTGTGGGCACCTTTATGAGCCATCTATTCGTGGACCTTTGATTTATCACAAACTGTTAAGGTTGCTTTTTGTTGGAAATTAACATCTGAGCAACTATGATTTAGAGGTAGAGTTATCTGGACGCCACTGTTTATGTTTACGAAGTTACAATACTTATAAAGCTTGTTTTATACATTTTTGAAGGACTGCGCTGTTCGTGGTTATAGTTTCATAGTGATATACTTACTTTGTTCATATTTTCACATTCAGATTTTATTTAAACTGACATTATTTATATACAAATACATACTATAGAATAATTACATATGTATCAGGGCATGATATGTATTTATATAGCATATAACTGCTGTCACATATTTTACAGCTATCAGAAAATATGAACATGATATTTTTTAAATAGATCATTAAATAGAAACCAACTGATGAGTTACTTATATAATTAAAAATGAAATGAGTTAATACTGAGACTGCGACTACAGGACGGAACATTTAAGATTAAATGAAGAATTTAATACATCCATAACATTTTTTCTAATGCATCACAATTACAATGCCTACACGATGGAGGGAGGAAGTAGGATAACGGTCTGCGCCCGCGCACGGTACTGCCTGCGCAAGAACTCCTCAATATCTCATACCGTTCCCCCGTCTGCAACCAACAATGTGTCATTAAACTAGCACCAGCGAAGATGAGCTACACCCCCCTCCGGAGCTGTTCTAATCACAGGCCGACACAGAGATTCCAAGCTACAAATGACGTGTCTTCTTATAATGGATGTTACAAATGATAGTGGATATCGCCGCCCCGCCCGCTCTACCGTTCACAACTTTTTGCTTGCAAATGGAAACTACGGAGACAGTAGGGTGAATCGAGGCCGACGATGCCCGACGTTATTCTATACTGATGTACCTTCAGCAAATGCGAGATCGTTTACCTCTTCTATCATTCTGACATTAAATTTTCAACGCTTTTGTCACGATAAAATTGATATGTTGAGAACGTAATCTATCCTCCGTCGCTTATACGTTGGTTGGACTGAGTCGATTTAAAAAATAACAGCCTTGGTTAACGGCATTTTGGCCTATGCATTAACTTGAACGAAGACGAATTTACATAGACGTAAAATTTATTCCTGTCTTTGCAATCACGCAATATATTAATCACAATAGAAACTTTTATTGTTACCGAAGAATCTTCTTTTTAAATTGTTTTTCAAAACTTGTTCCTTTTTATAAAAAAAAACTTTTTGCGATATGAATACACTGTAGTCTATTACTAAATCGGAAAAAGAAAAAAAAAATTAAAAGCAACGTATATTGTTTGATCCGTACAACAACTGTATACTAAGCTACCTATAGATTAGCAAACGAACTTGCTACACCAATTTAATATGGAGACGGTAACTTCGCACCAGACCTAAGCTAGACATCGTTAATATTCAATGCCCAAGCCCAAATAGGCTGTCGGCGGGCGTTATTACCAAACAATTTAAAATAGACCCAAGATACAATTTTATACCGATATTGAACTTGACTGTGAGCGTTTCGAGTGATAATGGGAAAAACACGTTTTGGACTTCCTCAAACTATCGGGGCTATAGCGAGGGGACTGTCCGTTTACACGGAATGCACCAGCGTTGCGCAAGCCCCGACCGGGTTCGAACGTGTTGCACGAGGGGGACATAAAAAGAAATATTTTATTGCTGAGCCAACGCGCTAGCTTGGACAGGAGTAAACGTGCGCGTCCGAACTAACGCGCAAATCAGAACTCCCACATAAGTTAATGTCGTGAATAACTTTAGAAACTATAATTGATAACTAATATTTCTTTCGCCATTTCTTTTCTATAATAAAGATGTTTTGGAAAATTTTGTAGATTAAAAGAATACTTGGATAAATGGATCGATGATATGAATCAATTTGAAATTAAAAATCTTAATTTCTCACATTACAATCTTAGTAAGATTTTGTTATAGTACAATTTAGTATAGTTATATATTCAAACATCAGGTAAACTTAAAAAACTTTTACGTATGACACGGAAAATACTCGATACATTTTCACTACATAACTTAAATTATGCTCCCCATACATTACGGTACGTTACATACGGTTTAAAAATAAATTGTCACAATGCTACATTATTCGCATGAATAATAAGGTTCACAATGTCTAAATATAGCCAACATTGATCGCTACGACAAGCCGCCTCGGGGGATCAATTGTGCGGACACGTGTTGCACCCATTCCATGTATAAATTCATCTGTTTTCGATATGTAGTTTGAATATTACGTACAGTTAGCTTGGAATTTTCCATGCTGTCTATTAGTGTGGATCCGTGGACATAATAATTATTTTCATACTCTACGATCCAAATAAGATACAAGTTTTTTGATTTGGATATGCGTATTTATCAGACAGATAGAGTCCTAAAATTAAATGTTATACTTAGGTATCTCCCTCCTAGTAAACTGTTTACCAAGGGCCATTTGTACCATTTCTAAGAAGAGATTTTTTTTAGTCCGGAACGACGTAAAGGTTTGTAAAGTTGAATAGGTACTTCCACTTCGGGATCCTAACTCGCGCGTAACCCGACACGCACTTGCACGCGATTTAAATTAATTACCTACATGGATATTGATAAATTAATGTGATAGAGCTTCGCGACAACATCCAAGCAAAGAAAAAGATAATCGGTTGACAAATAGAGACAAAAAGGAGAGACTAAATATTTTCGGTACCAATTTATTCCACGTGTTCTATACAGGGTGTTATTTCTCTTTTAGTTATCTAGATATAGATTCGTGATGACGTCGAGAGAGATAACAAAGCCTTATTTTAAGCGGTGGAGTGCAGTCGGCTCCGTGGGTGTGAGCGCAATGAGTGGAGTGGAGTCCGAAGGAGCGCGAAGGTCGAGAGACGCCCACGTCGCTACCAGCAGTGACAAGTAGGGTGGCCAGCTGATTGCTGTGCGATTGACTGTTCCATTTTATCTTTTATTTTTATTCGTGTAAATGTGTTATCTATATTTATAAAAGCGAAAGGTCACTCACTCACTCATCACGATATCTGAGAAATTACAAGTGCTAGGGGTTTTAAATTTTGCATGCGGGTTCTTTTAAGGACATAAGTGCTCACTGAGACGGGATTTTATAAAATTCCACCCCTAAGGGAGTTAAATAGGGGTTGAAAGTTTGTATGGAAGTGAGACTTTTTTTCCCGAAGCGAAGCGAGGTCGGGCCACTAGTTGATAATAGTTTTAAGGCTCACAATAAATATGTTGAGACAGCTCTTTCGAAAAAGTAAAAAAATTTGAAGTAGAGTTGACTTTTATTCGGTAGAGTTGTATATGTTGTGTACGTTTTTGATGATTTGATGATGATTTCATTTATTTAAAACACTCGAAACTTCAATTATTATAATATTAACTTTAACAAAATATATCTGTCTCAGATAGCTTAAGCCAAAGACACATTAGGCGATAAATGTGCCGCGACACGGGTCGCCAGCGACGTCAGGCAACGTCGCGAGACGTCGCCCGACTTCGCTTGACATCGCGCGACACATGTCACCAAATACATCGAGTGAAGTCGACCTAAGTCAACCTTTGGCATTAATAGTTATGACAATCTTTGAGTTATTGTATTGATATCCATAATAGCAGATTAGCAAATCAGATGACTGTTTTACTCGTTGGTCGAATATTTAAGACGAAGCTTAGAATCATAGTTATAAAATAACAATGATTACTTTAATCTTGCCAGAACAGCAGCAAATAACCCGAGGTTATTCCCATTTTTTTCCGCGGAGATGGCAACAGTAGCTGACACGCCGTTCGCCACTAGTTACACGTTCTCGTGAATAGATGAGACGCGATAAAGGAGCGTCCAACAACGTTTTGATGAATTGCTGTTCGTGTTCTTAATTCTTATATCATAACTTTAAACTCGTATTACTAGTACTGGAAGCCTCATGTGTAAATTATTGAGCCTTTCTAAGTATGCTCTAAGCTGTGTTTCTAATTTTTGAATATATGTATGGCTCTAGATATAATTTATAAGTTCAAAATTTGAGAATCATTTCAGAACCAGCTATAGCCCAAGAGCTACTGAACACTCCGACTATCGGATTTCTGTAAGGCTAGAAATTTGTGGAGTGATGAGTCAAAGTACACCAAGGCCAATAACAATGA
>DWKA01002317.1:0-10827 GCA_018249155.1 Panoquina ocola ocola
CGCGCGACCTGCTCATACACAATGTCAAGAAGATGGAAGGTAACCATGGTAATAAAAATTATACATATTTTCCTAAATCATGTACCTAATGATGTCCTTATGTAGTATTCCATAAAAGGTGTGAAAATAAACTTTTAATATTTACAGAACATATACGCTTACTAACACTGAAACGGCCGTTAAAACGTCAAAATTCCATACCTTAATTGTTTTGATCATAGGATATCAAAGCCTGCTCGAAGGACCAAACTATACTTTTAACAATATTGTGCCATAATCATAACAAAAAATTACATATACTAAAAAACATAAATAATAACAAATACCCTTCCCCTACAGGGAAAGACGTGTCAACACGCGACATAGTGTCCTCCATCATATCGGCGGCGAACCGCAAGATCCAGCGCAAGCCGCGGCCCAAGCCGGCGAGCGACAAGAAGTGGGCGGACAAGCCGTCGCCCGGCGCGTCCCCGCCCGCGTCCCCGCTCGCGTCCCCCCCGCCGCACCTCACCACCTCGCTCGCCGACTACGACGGCCTGCCGCACCAGTTTGTGCGGCATCACGACGGTGTTAATAAGTTAGTATACTCGATATAATAGTCGTTTGTTTTAGCCCTCGTACAGAAGGGGCGAATTCGCTGCAAATTGTATCGCGTGAAATTCACTCGCGCGTTGCCGAGATACAAGGCCCCAATAGACCTTCTGTACGAGGGTTTCAATGTAATTTTAACGCCATCAAATCTCAATAGAAATGAATACGCGCCTTATTGTGAGGTGAGTAATTTGACTGACATGAGTAAGATGACTATATGTGTGTGTTTGTTTCCAGGATCGACATAGAGACGATGGCGGCGCTTGGCCGCGGGCGCGCGGACGGCGCGCGGCACACGCTCAACAACTTTTCCATAGACGGTACGTTACCGATAGCGATTAGATGATATATTGTTTTGTTTATCGATACATTATAGTAAAATGCTAAGTAGTGTTATAGCTTGTTTTATCACTCCTTTGCTGATGTTTGGTGAAACGTTGCACAATCGATTTATGATTCGATTTTGTTACTTTATTCAGTTTGTACTGTAAGATATTAGTCTCGGAAAACAGCCAAGGCGTGATAAGATTATTTTGTAAAATTAGAATTGAATAATGTAATGTTGGCTTCATTCAATAAAGGTGGCTATTTGCTCCATTAGGTGTGCAGTACTGAAGTGAGAGAGTAGACAGCAATCCTTTGTTATGTCCACATGCAAGGTATAGGAATGTGAGCGTGCGTGTTGCGTGTGTGTGCGTTACGGCCGCTGTGTGTCGCGGGTGGGGGGGGGGGGCGGTGCGCGCGCACTCATCCGTCTCATCAAAGCGCCGCCGCCCACACAACCGGGTCGCATTTTGTTAAAACCAATCGGAATAATCGATTAAATTTTGGATGGAATGTGGCACCAATAAATTGATCATTTGTTGCGTGACCGCTGCTGGGAGTTGCGTTAAATCCCCTCAGAATAATATAACGCAACTTCTAGTAGTTGTCCGTTGATGATACTCATAGCTGCTGGACAAAAGGTATCGGTTAAACAAAATGCGACTCGCCCTAACCGTGAACACAATAATAAAAATATCATAATACAACTAACGCTTCGAGCCGGCGGCTGCTGACCGCCCGCGCACGGCTTGAGCTCGTGCTGACGTCATCGGCTAGTGTAGCTCGCGCTCGCCTCACGCATACATGTATCGTAATTATATGTACATAGTCGCCACATCATCCATCCGTATCACCGCGCGTCCCGCACGCGGCGCGCCCGGATAACGCTTCCGTATCTGAGTCACTCGGGGGCGGGGCGGAGTTACGTCCGGAACCGACCACTTGTCGATATCGTACCAGTTCTCGGCGGCTGCACGTCGATGGCTTTAAAATAGAGAGGTTCCCCGCGGTAACTCCGCCCCCGCCGCAGGAGTGATCGATCGACGTTCTCTCGCGCTCACCGTGCGCCTCTCGCCGCAGGGACCGGCGACCTGGTGTCCTCGCTCACCAGCACCTTCGACCAGAAGCTGCGCACGCTCAACAACGCGTCGCCGCTCGACGACGGCAGCATCCCGTACGCGGACGAGGGCCAGGACGAGGACGAGAGCAAGTCCAGCGGCTCGCCCTCCGCGTCCCCCTCGCCCTCGCCCACGCCGTCGCCCGCCAGCGACGAGCGCGTGTCGCCCGCCGCGCGCGCGCACGAGCTCAAGACGGCGTGGCTGGCGCGCGACCACCGCCACTCCTCCTCCAGCGAGGAGGCCTGGCCGCGCCGCGCCGACACCGACGACTCGGAGAAGGAGAACGACGGCCGCCTGGCGCCCCCGCCGCCCGCGCCGCCCCCGCCCGCGCCCGCGCCTGCGACCGCTCCCGCCGAGGGCGGCAAGCGGCACAGCGCCGCGCTCGAGCCGGACGCGGACGGCGCCAAGCTGAAGCGCTCGTCGTCCCCGCGCCGCTCGCCCGCGCGCGCCGCCCGCGTGCTGCGCTCCGAGAGCCTCAACTGCCGCGCCGAGCGGCCGCGCGCCGAGTCCCCGCGCCCCGCCTGCCGCTCCACCAAGCTCAAGCGCAAGAACGGCATGCCGGAGCGCGGCATCAAGCGGCGCCACACGGTGGGCGGCACCAAGGACTTCGACAAGGACGGCTGGTCGGCGCGCCACACGCGCACGTCGTCGCCCGACCTGACGGCCGCGCCCTGGCCCGCGCCCGCGCCCGCGCCGCCGCTCGTGCCGCCGCCGCGCCCGCCGCTCGAGTCGCACGTCTGACGGGACGAGCCACTCATCACACGCGTAATGTAACTCGTCTCCGATTCGTCAGTACCTATTCAAAGTTGATTAGCTCTATTCAAAGTTATGAATGATGAAGTCTTATTCGTTTAAAGATGTAGATGTTACATTACAAAGACAAGGTGCGTATCGTTCGGTTTGGTGCTGTACCGCCGCTGCCGTGGCGCCGCCGGGGAGGTGGACGCTTTCACGAGAGAGGCTATTATTTTGATTCGATTCAATCGACTGAATAGATTAGGTCACAAGTATCTAAGTAACTTTATATTACACCGATTTAATACTCAATCGTCGCCGGCGTGCACGCAGGCCGCTCGCTCGCTCCCTCGGTCGACATCGAGATTCGATCGAATACGTAGGTTAATGTAATTAGTTGTTATTGTATCTAATCGTGTAGGTGGTCGTATGATGCTACGAAGCGAAAGTGATTCTTCCAAATTTTCTATAGATCGGTGCAATAGATCAACTAGACGACAGGGATTATATGAACTGTTTCGATGAAATATATTTATTAGAGTAATGGAAAGTGTAATGGAACTTAGCTCACTAAACAATGCCAAAGAGAGATAACGAAGCTGACAGCGAAGTAGATGAATGCGGAACGAGCGACAGGGACGGCACGACTCGGCCGGAGTGAGAGGGATGCGAGGGAGCGACGATGTGCATGGAGTTAGCACACACTTGATACAATAGTACGGAGGAGGTCGGCGCTCCACACAGCTACATTATTTGTTTGTAGGACGACTCCCTTCGTAGGTACCGACCTACTATTGCCGGAGTTACCGTGGAGCCCGACGCGTTGACGTTCAGACAGTGCAAATGATGAAGCATAATATATTACAGTTAGCGCTACTAGTGTGTAGGTTGTACAATGGTATAGGAGTAGAGTAAGTTAGGTAACACCAGGTAACTATAAGTATCGTGTAAGGTTTATGCGTAGGGCCCGCAGAGGTCGCGGCGTTAGCGGTTATATCCTGTATTATTAAAGTAAATACGAGCGTACATCACCTACTTGCCTTCGCAATAGAATTAGTGGATTCGAAATGCACAACTCTCGACGGCGTGTAGATAGTTCGTGAATTGAAGTTACCTTGTAGCGTTTCGTTTGATCAGCTGTGCGAGTGTGGACTAGGTTAATGTGTGTACATAGGGAATGCGACAATGACATCGGATGGACTCCGCGCACTAACACTAATGCAGTGATAATAAAGTGATCCCTTTAGCTTTGTATAAATTGTACATTTCTTTTATCATTAATTTATATTAAATTTGTTATCGTAGCTTTGTTGAATGCAATTATTTTTTATTGTTTTGTTTATCAAAGAAAAGTATTTTTAGGCTAAATTCAATTGTTATTTATTTGCGAAAGCTGTAAAACGTGATTCGGCAAGGTTTTCTTTTTTTTGGAAAAAAATGTGAACTTGTATATAAGTTGCGGCCGCAAAATGATGTTTTAGACTTTCGTTCATTGACTTTTTTTTGGAAAATTTTATACCATCCTTACGTTAAGACGATCTCAAGTTTGTTGAATGTTTGCAAAGCGTTCCTTTTAAAGTTTTATTTGTAAATATATCATTTATGTAATGTAGGAACAGTGAATTTACTAATTTTACTACATTGTATCGTACGTAGGAGGTAGACCCGACAGAGGTGTTACAACAGATTTAAGTATTGTATTCATGCTCTTCGTGTAATCAGCTATGAAATTCAAATAGTTAAACACCTTAAAGACATTTTGCAAATATGGTTCCAACCAGATTTACATTATTTGTCATTGTGTATATTTTGGAGAAATGAAAATAAAATATTGAATCAATTATAAACCTTGTCTAATTTACACATACCCTCCATACATTATAATTATGCTCTTCAGTGGTTTTACAGTGGTATAGATACGTTGAAATAAAACCCAGTAATTAATTGCAGCATCTACTTTTATTCGGTTACACCAGTTATACATCAATATTATATTTCTACACATTGGAAATAAAACGAGTATAATTAGCCAAAATTCAAAAATAAATAAGTTGTACCCATTGTAATTTGTTTATTTTTCTATTAACATAAACGAAAAACTTATTTAATGCTTCCTCTAACGTAACATAAAACTAATAAAACTAATACTCTCTCGACAGACAAACAAACAAACATGGCGCCACGCTCCGCTCTCCGTGCCGCAGTTCGTAATAACTATTTAATACTTTGTACTCGTTATGAACTCGACAACACGGCGGCGGCGGCGTGGCGCGCGGACGTTCCGACGACTCATGATAGTCTATTGTCTATGCAATGATGATTGAGGGTCAGCCAACAAACTATTTCAATAACGATCTAAATTCAACCTTAAGTTCCTCCATAATAGTATACGCTCCATACATACATAGCCGAATTGGCTCTCTTAGACGCCTTGAAATGTTTTCTTATTGCAATTACTATCGTATACCCAGGACGTTAAGTTGAATTTTGATTGTTATTAAATTGTTTTTGTCGGCGTTAAATATTGGCAAGATTCGTGTGATAGCGACACGTACGCACCGATCTCTATAAATATAAATACACTTCTACCATTATTGAATTCACACATCTTCCTCACATCTATCATTATTGTATTTTATAATTTCACACTCGTATAATATGCGATCAATGCTATAATCAACTGGGCACGCCCTCGTAATGATTGACACCTGTCGAGTTTATTTATATCATAGAGATTCAACAAATACGTCATTCACATTACTTCAACATCATTGTATACTAGAGACCGCATTCACAATCTAATTTTGGCGAACAACGTCGTTTCGCGTTTCTTTGGTGTATATCAAATATATAGCGAATACATCACCACTGCCAGTCTCGCAATGCAATACTCTATCACATTTCATCGGAAATTATTTTAAATTAAAATAATTATCTATTTATTCCTACACTGAACTCCATGTAAGCACTGGATGTGAAGTACCTACTCTTTAACTGAAAATGTATTATACAACTATTTGAAACAGCGCTACTAAGCGGTGTCTCAGACGAACTATATTTTGTGTTACTTGTCCCAACATAGGTGTTAGTTCTAAGGCAAGGCGCAAACGTGGACACTATTGAGTGTTGTGTCCGACAAAAGCTACCTATAGAACCAGTATGAAATCGTCCACTCCCTGCGCAGATATATGTCCAGTTGCCTCCACATGACACATACTTTTTGCCGATCAAAGTGTCTACGTTTGCGCAGCGCCTAAGAAAACTTACTGGGTAAAGTCCAAACAAGCAAATTTCAAATTATGAAAGCTCATACGTGAAGTCATGACAGCCAATCTAGTATATTTACTTTACAAACCTTCACCAATCCATCATACAAATATCAACTCATTGCTATTTCATACACATCCATCATTTTTGGGAAATACAATTGTATGAGGTAAAACATAACATTCTCTCTAGTATGAGTTGTATGTAAATACAATATAATGAGTATATCAAGCCCCCAGACAGCCGTCACATCAACTTATAAATTAACAAATTTGAACTACCCTCAAAATAAACTAGTTTAAAACCAGTAAACTTTTTAATTCAGTTTAACCGTACCAGTCGACAAACTTGCATCACCGAAGACAAAATAAATACTGAGTTAGAATTATGGCACTGAGCGGGAGTAGAATTATAGAGAGCAAATGTATGTAACACAATCAATATTAACATTCCACAGTCTTGCCATCAAGTACAAACACCGAATAGTTTGTTAACGCATTGTAAATCGAAAACGAACATAGAAACATTACTTTCCCATAGAAGTAAAACAGTCACTAGAAGTCACCCCAAAGCCATATAATAATATGTATGTTCTAGTGTTACCATACGTCATCGTCCTACGGTGAAACAAGTGTTTACCATACATGGCCTTTCTCAAAATTCTAACTATCCATTCCCATCAAGTCAGTTGCCTAGCAACGGTCAAATGTCATATTTTTTATCAATTTCATACATTGACTAATTTAAAGATGGATAGATAGTTCATCGAAAACGACCGTCAGAGTATTATATATTAATAATTTAATTATATTTTATAACGTGTAAACTTTGAAGTTCAAATGACTTACACACTAACATTCAGATTACATAGAACTGTTTTAACATTGAAATTACACACTATTGACGCAAAATGTATTTGAAACCGGAAATGAAATTGTCAGCATCGACCCGCATTCACAAACGTTTGTCACCGGGAACTAGACAGTGTAAAATTTAAAATTCAAAATGTATAGGAATAACATCTTGGCTATTTAAAATCATACTTAATTATATTTTTTTTCTTAGCCCCCGTTTTTAAAAAGCGTGATCGACATATCTACGCATTTTAAATAAAAAAAATGTGCAGAATGGATGCGTGTTCGAACAAAAATCCTATTTTAATATATCCAGAGTATAACTTATATTACACCTGTATACATATATTGCGTATTGATCCTGACAAAATCACAATATTAATGGCTACGATACTTCATTAAATTTAATACACATATGCACTACTAAACATTGAGATTATGTCAATATGGATTTGTTCAAAATCTAACACACAGATTTAGTGACTTATACTACGTTCAAAGCACTGGAGTCAAGTGCAGACATGAAACAAATATAAGAATCTTACTCCCCTAAAATATAATTGCCTCTGGAATTAATCTACATATCCCTAAACGTATAAGTTAAAAAACCTAAGTGGTAAGTGTTCAGGGTGAACGCAACTGTGTTATGTGAGAATAAATGCAATATTACAAACTCAGACATTGATAATTATTTAAAGATTTTGCTAAATACGCTATCTCTGTCTCATAACTATTAGTAAGAAAGAAAGGGATAGACGATATAAAAGGAACACAATAATTACATGAGCATACCAGAAACACTGCGTTCACCCTTTAAATAAGCGGAATAATTTAACTTCATCAACATTCACAACAGACAGAAGAATCAACTTGCATCAGAAACATACAGCAACAATCAGAGATCCGATACACATATAATGACATAATAATAATAATTAGAGATCGAAATTTTGACTTCACCGCGCCGCTAGCGCAGCGATAAACACGTTAAAAATAGCAAAACAATAGTAAAATTCATGTACCTAAGCATTCCCCTAGCCAAAGTGAGCTAGCAGTCCTATTGAGAACTAATCAACCATTAACACCTACTTGAGTACACATAATAGAATAGATAGAATCAAATCGATATTTAAAATCGATTTATCAAACATTAAAGATGGCCGACATCTGCGTTTATGGATAATTAAGCTATAGATTAAATCTTCATCGGGTAAGTAAACATAGACAACACACATCATTTTAGTTGTTCACGTATAAATATAATTTTAGACCTTAATATTAGTATTCCGGTTGTAGTCGTAAGAGATTAAAATCTATCGTGGCATCAACATATAATTACGATGATGTCAGACTATCGGCCATCAAACATTTATCTATGTGCATCTAACATGTAACACATAACTAACAGTAATCATTGAACGCAGTTGCCGTGGAAACGAAATGGCCACAAGAATGCCTCGAGCGTGCGACTTTAAGAATTCCTCAACACGGTAATCTCTTGTCGACAACGCAGTCTACTTCAGTACATTACTACAAATATGGCATAAAGAAATTGAACTTAATCAATACATTTAAAATGTAAGTCAATCACGGTTGTGGATAATCCGATGTTTTACTGTTCATATCCAATTTCCGATCAAATTTTAAATCATTTGGAATGACTCACTGTCCGTGGTTGGTTCGGTTGGTTTGGTTGGTCCGGTTGGTGCAGCTGGTATGGTCGGGTCGGTTGGTTCCGTGGTTATGGTCGGTGCGGTTGGTTCAGTGACTTCAGTGCTGGTACTCGCGGCGGTAGGCGGACGGGTTGTTGTTCTCGTCGGAGGGGCGCCGCTGGCGGGTGGGGATCCAGTCGCCCTCGTAGTTCAGAGCCACGTGTGCTACCTGCTGTGGAGACAATTTTTGTATTAAAAGACTGTGTTATTGGCCCACGATAAATCACGGCTCTCTCTTGAAAAACAACTACACTGCTGCAGTGTGAATTGGTGAAGACTCAACCTCGATTGTCTTTATACCATCTGGAGGCTTTGGTGTAATCGAAAAAAGTAAAAAAAGTAACATGAAATTAAAATAAGAGTGGAAGTGGCCTATTATTATTCTTCTTCATACATTAATCTTCTCTTCTCTGTCGCTACACTTTTGGCAGAGGGGTCGAGCTTGGTGGCTGCCTTTCTAGTACACTAGTAGAATGGACCATTACGTACTTTACCATTACATACATTAATACATTCATATAAATATCTGCTCAGGCAGAGAGTCGAACACGAGACGTTTCGCTTGCCAGGCAGCCAAAATTGAAAATGATTGAGTTTCGATACTAAAATTAGCGTGCATATGTGCGTATCCGTACCCGGTGCGAGTGTCCGGTGCGTGCGCGCGGCGTGCGGCGCGCGGCCGCGGGTCAGTCCCCGCGCGGCTCGCGCGCCGGCGACCACGGCTGCACGGGCGGAGCCTCGCACTCGCGCGCCCCGCGCTCCGCCCCCCCCGCCCGCGACTCCCCCTCCACCGTCAGGCCGTTCAGCAGCATCTCTAATAGTGTATCCTGTACAATTACGACAGGATTGATCGTTTTAACCTGTGGAGTGCCGAAACGAGACACGATAGAGTAGACAGTCTCGCGCAGAACCGCGTGTGCGGCGCTTGAGAGGTTAAAGGCATTTATTTAAAAGTAGAGCGATCCACTCTATGATCGTGTATTCTACTTTCAATCTTATAACTTTGACATAAAATCGTAAGTTGAATCGTTACTGTCTGATATTCCGAGCTTATAAGTGATTTATAGTTCTCTATCATTATAATAATATTCTTTAGCGGTGTCACCCTCTAACTTAAACATTAATTAAGTCTGCCTTTATCTATAATAATATACTTTTATACAGTACATAAAATATTATTAAATAAATAAGTATTGTGAAGTCAATGCAGTAATTTTCATATTTTGCTACAAAATAAACTTATGAGCGTAATTTTTTAATGCTGTGATTTTCATACAAAATAAACTTATGAGCTTAACTTTTTTGTTATAATCAGATACATACGTTGTAATCGAGTACGGCATCAAGGTCCTCGGTGTCGGAGGGCGGCGGCCAGGCGTCCACGGCGCGGCGCCGCGGCGTCGACGGCGGCGACAGCCCCACTTGCGGCAGTTGGCCGAACCCTACTGTTGAACACAATTAAATATTACAATATTAGACTCTGTGTATGGTTACAAGACTTAAATACACGCTTGAATATTTTTTTACCTACAAAAGTTACTGCTTGACGAGGACGGCCAAGGAAGGGATGTATGGATTGTGTGAATGATGATATGGAAGTTTTGGGAGTAAATGTTGAGATGACAGCTGATAGGGATGAGTGGATGCGAAGAACGTGTTGCGCCGACCCTAAATTAAATTGGGAATTGGGCAGGAGGATGATGATGAAAAGTTAATGCTTGATGTAATCTCATCTGCTGGTAAGTGGGATGAGGTTTAAGATGGTCAGTAATTTAGTTAAAGCCTGTTCATTCTTTTCTTAAAGACACTTGCACTATTGGCTCAACCCATTAACGACACACTACAGAGCATGAATCTTCCCTCATAACTGAGAAGGCTTAGAGCATGCTCCACCACGCTGCTCCAGTACCGATTGGTAAAGGAAACAAAACCGTATAGTGCAACGTGCATAGAAACACTGAGTAACAAAATAATTAAATAATTAATTCCGCTTGAATTACTCCAGCTGTATGCAATCATAAGATATAGTCTTGGGCAAGAGTCTGAAAGAGACATTAGATGCGAAGAAGTCGTTTTGCTCTGCTGTTTGTTCTATGCATTTAACTGTTTCTTTCAGATAGTGTTTTATAGTCATAAAAGAGTATAATTTGTGATCCTCACCATCCCCATACCGATGGTCTCTACCGGCGCGCTGTGCGAGCTGGCCGGGCGACAGCGCGGACGCGC
>DWKA01002318.1:0-10827 GCA_018249155.1 Panoquina ocola ocola
GGAGTTTCTTTCGCCATTTCTTCTCCTCCATGACAAAGCACCTTCTCGAAATGGTGGTATATTAAAAAACTGACGTGTGCCTGGGTACTTACATTAATAAATTATTTTGATTTTGGGCAAAATGATTCCCCTGTCATAAATTATGAAAAAACTATTTAAAAAACTAAACAAATGTTTTTATTAAAATAATTTAGTAACCGTCCTGCTAAGCATTTAAGAGTTAGGTAATCTAGTTTTCTAGAGGATTTATAAAATATAATCTGATAGTAAATTAAATTGAACTGTAGTATCATTCAAATTTTCGAAGTTATTTAGGATAACAGAGATTTCCAGGCTGCTTGCGAAATCGCTGACTGATTTAGAATGTAAAGCAGGGAAATATCATTGAGTTATTCAAATTGAACTTGCAAGAAATCTATTTATCTAACAGGCGCGAATAAATTGAATTAAATAAATATTGAAAGAAAATACCCATTTTTTAATTGGGTTATAAACACAACGTCATAAGTCTGATAACAAACGAATGAGAATTAATAGAAACAGTAGCCACATATTTGTAGATAATATTATAAAAATGTAATAAATAAAATGTTATCGATATTTCCGTTATCAGTACAAATATCTACTTGTATCTGATTGAGTTTCGTCACGTAGATAGTGGCAACACTTGCGGCGGAATTGCTAAACTTATTGCAAAAGGTGCGGCTGAAAATTGTCTATCTGATATTTAGCCAATTTGTAGTAAAATAAACTCACCCCTCACCCCGTAGCATATTTGGTTGTAGCCCTGCCTGCGAAGCTTTAGGGCCCGGGTTCGATTTTCGGCCGGGGCAGATATTTATGTGGCAGATAGATATTTGTTCTCGGGTCATAGGTTAGTGATGTGTTACTTGTGTTGTCCATGTTAGCCGCGATACAGGGAACCCTAGTGCGGGGGTATGAGTGTGTAAGCGTTTATAAGCGTTTATCCCACAAAGGGACTCTCTTACTGTACATGGTAGTGTTAGTGACCCTATATGCGAAGCTAGGTGTCTCGGGTTGCGTTCTCGGCCCGAGTTGATACATTTGTGACATATAAATGTTTGTTCTCGAGTGCTTGGACCTTAGTTTTTTTTGTAAATACAGCCTTTTGTAACTGTGAGTAGAGAGTAGTGATATGTAAAAGCGATTGCGTAGTTTTAGTTTCAAAAAGTGTTTGTAAAAACCGACTTTTAGGTTTATTTTTCATTATTTCAGTTATGGTTGTTAGTGATGTTCAATGTATGTTATTCATGCGGAACCATGCCACCCTCGACACAGGAACAAACGAACAAACAAACATACAACGAAGTCTGCTAAAATACAAAGATAGCCGATTGCCATTAATAAGTTAGATGTACTGTAAATAAAAACAATAATGTAAACTAATGCAATATTTATTGTAGCAGCGAGCTGCACTATCTGTCTCACGTACACATTTACATTTCACCCACACATGCGCATCATTTGGATTCACCATGTCTCACCTAACTGACTCATCAGAATACATTGATGATTCATATATAAAAGATTATTATATAATTATACTTAGAAGATCTTTATACAATACTAGTGACCTACCCCGGCTTCGCACGGGTGTATGCTGATACTGAATACACTACAGAAAAATTGTGAACGTATTTTACGTATAAACCTTCCTCTTCAATCACTCTATCTATTTAAAAAAACCCCATCAAAATCCGTTGCGTAGTTTTAAAGATTTAAGCATACAAAGGGATATAGGGACAGAAAAAGCAACTTTATTTTATACTCTGTAGTGATTATATTGGTAGATACATACATACGTTTGTTAGCGATAAGCTTTGAATAAAGACTTCACAAGCGTTTAAACATTGGTTCAATGTGTTTAATACAATTAAAAAAAACGGTATGCTGTTTAGGAGTTCCCTTGTATTGAGCTAACACAAAGTGTAGCATCAAGCCACAGACATCAAGCCATGCTTATCACAAAAATGCATTGTTATCACAGCTAAAGTAATGAGTCAAAATATTCATTTCGTATGATAATAATAATTAAGTACAAATTCTAATTCTTTGATTTGTATTCTGTAATAAATATTTGGTTAATGATTTTAATCGTCTAGTTGTTCTTTTTTCAAATTTGCGCGCCAGTCTTCAAAATATTTGACAGTTCTTTTTTTTAATAACCACAGATTAGTATAACGCTGTCTTAACTATATGAGCAATATGTAGCGACGAAAGCTGCGTTGGTCTACGATAATATTATAACATTTATAACTCAGGTGCATGGTACAATGGCTTGCAGTGTTGCCAGTTGCCACCCACGAGAGCGTAGAAGGATCCGTTTACAACTCACGGTCGTATGTACCTCACGAGAACTCCCATCGAGTTAACACGTTCTGAAATGAGGGAACGGATGTCGTATCATGGGAAAGTGTAAGTTTAAAGTCGTGACGTAAGACGTCGACGGAAAAGTCTTGAGTCCGTAGTTCACAATTTTGTGGCTCAAATTAGTTATGTTTATTTATTTGTTAGAGAACTCTTATGTTAGTATTTTTTTTTATGGAAAAAAGGGAGGAAACGAGATGACAGTACGACCATCTACTGTAGCTATCTACTACGACTATTGTTATTTTTATTTTTGAACACACAAGTTTATGTAACAAAAAAACATTGTCTAAAGCGAACACATTTTTCTATAAAGTTTTCTCTAATTACTAACTTTTATAACTAAACACCGTCAATAATTCGGAGAAAACAAAAATTGTAATAATGTCTATTAAATATAATACCTATATCTATCATAGAACATCGCTGATTTTCGGTGTAACCCACTAACTACGAAAGATGTTACATCCTCTCGCGGTGCGACCGCCGCGCCGTCTGGCGGCGGTCCGGCGATGGTATCACGTGACGCAGCAATACGCATGGAGACGCATGCACCGCTCGTAGCGAATGCATCGCGTACTGCAATTAGATACCAGTTACTGATCAAATAAGCTTAATTATATCTTATATTTTGACTGTAACACAATGTAAAAATTTAATTCCCTTTTTTTACATTGTAACGAAATCATTTTTTTAATTGGACGCCTACGCCAATCAGGTCACGTTTTTAACATTCAATGTAATAAAAAGGAATTAACCCAGATTATCGGGATGAAAAGTATATTTTCAGCCAAATCCTTTCATCCATTTTTGCGTGATTGAGGGACAAACATACAAACTTTCACATTTATAATATTAATAGGATTAATCTATCTAATGATGGAAAAACACCTATCTACAGATAGCAGTATTAAACGAACGAGTTTGAAGTATTCAAATTAGGATACCCATGGCAGTCTGCCCACGGCCAGTTAGACATGTCGTCGGATCCGGTGTACTCCACAAATAAACCAGCTAAACCATGGCTAAACCCACTGAAACAATTGCTCGCGTGCATATCTTCAGATAGCAATTACAGGCGTCACGAAAACGAGAAGATAAGGATGCCGGGGTGAGCGGGCGCTGCGGTTTGTACGAGTATTGTGTGAATTAGGTGACAAATATGAAAATATCCACGTTATACTGATGAATGAAATTAATGAATGTATAAGAAAAATTATGTTGATGTACCTAATATTGTGCTAATCTTGACCAAAAAAGCGCTTTTCGTAACTACTTATGTAAATTTTTTTTATTTATCTTAGATCCTAAATCTTCAATTCTTCTTCAATTAGATCATAAATCTGACTCCGCAGAAGTCGTCATTTTAATATTACTTAAATCAAAGTTCAATAAACTTCCAAATTCAAAATCATTCATACATTGAGTAACACTGGTAGTACTGGTACACTCGTGCACGTAATACTTTGACACTAAATGACCTAACAAAACACCCAACATACCAAGCATTCCAGTTCAGTGACTAAAAACGAAACCAGCTGCTATGCTAACTAGCTGTACATCGCTGTACACGGCTGTACATCTAACAAAGAATCCAGCTCATCGCAAAAGACTTAACAAAGAATCCAAGCCCGTCGCAAAACACGTAACAAAAACGTTACATCTTCATCTGCAGTTCGCAACCCACGCCGGGGACACATGTACGTATAAATCCACCTCGGAGATACCATCGCACAGTTTATCAATCCGCGAAGGTATAAATTAACTCATATCGCCCCCACGATCAGACACGACGTGTAAAAACACTCCCCCCATTCTAATTGGAAACGCATGATTAGTTTCAATGAACGATCAAGTTTTGGCGGCGATGTTTATCTTAGTTTTTGTGGAAGTGTCCGTTTTGGATGTTACGTTTGCGGAACGCTCATAACTTCATCTTATTGTTTTATTTCTCGTGTTATACTTCAAAATTCAAATCACTGGCTGATTGAGAAATTAGTAAAACAATACTTCAGTCGTGCGGAAGGAGTGGCGAGTAATAAATAATTGAATGACACTCAAAACTCAACTTAAATTGTTTACATACACTAAAGTTGAATATAAACGAAATTTCCTAAGCATCAAGTGGTTGCCAACAAGGAAAAAAGGCGGAATTCGTGGCCATTGCCGTCATTGCTCCTAGTTTGTGACCACTGTTGACGCATTTTTAGGTCTGGACAACTTTAATTATTAATTTGTGTGTCATAAATCCTTAGAGGTACAATTTTGTGATGCGACACACATATCTACTAAATAGTTTAAAATATTATTTATTAACAGTATTATTGTTATTTCATTAGGTTGGCATTCAAAGGTAGGTTAAATAATATAACATATTATAATAATTAACATTAAATAAGAAACCTAATATATTTTATAATCACGCAGCAAATTCCTCGTATTAGTAAAGGTTAAAAACATAATCTATGTCAGATAAAGTGCGTTATCGGTATCGGAATGATCGATCAAGTTGGCTATCTGTAATCCTCGGTGGCGCAACCACTCGATACTGATCAAATTACAAGCAACTAGAATGTTTTCCTTAGATTAGATGGAGTACGGCCGCTGCGTGTGCTGGTACCTCGTAGGCTCTTTCTGTACCGGAACTCTACGTATAATGTTCACAATATAAAAACTATATTTTAAAAAGTTTTTTTTTTCTATTTTATATTTGGATGACTATTTAAAATCACGTGGATCATCATCTCCTTGATTGTTTATTGACATAAAAAATAGTTGTTTAGTCGAACCGTTGTGTGGCGGGTGGCGTGAACAATACAAATAAGTAATCACAAATACACCCGATATGTTCTTTAAAATAAGAAGGTACCCTAACACAATACTCATACTTATTTATTACCTTTTAGTTATAATAGATAAAAAGTTGTTCGTAAATAGTTGAGTTTAAATTAAAATAAAACTTTATTCTTACATATTTCTAAATTATCCAAAGCTACGTTTTTGTACGGTAATGTATAGTTATAATTTTCTATTATTTATAATCGATTGCATTTAAATAATTCACGATAGATAAATATATAGATAGATAGATAACTCTTTATGAATTGTATAGGTACTAAAGAACATGTGAAGAATGTAATGTAACAAATAAGGTAGTAAGGCAAATAACCATCCATAATATTATTATGCTGTAAATGTGTCCAGTACCTCCAGCAGGTGTACGCGGTTTAAATCGTGTCCGTCTATCGATAGTAGCCTATCTGCTGATGGATATCGATAAAATTTTCGACCGATTTTAATCCACATAGATATTTTATCATTGACAAATTTATCAAGATACAGACTTAAGATTGTATGTATGTCGAGTAGGTACAATTATGTTAATTAGTACACCTGTTATATAATTTTTTTAATAAAAAAGTTATAAATAACACGTATAATAACCGATGTAGATATACGAATAAATTACTTAAGGTAAATACCAAAGCACACGTCTTGATAAAAAAATATATATAATTTTGAAGTACTTAGCTACAAATTTTAACTTTAGGAAGTTTTTTAAAGTCAATATGTAATTTTTAACAATAGATAGGATCAAAACATTAAGTGATAAGAGAGCCGTTCTGCGGCCGAAATTGGACTCTAATCCAATTTTTCTAGGTTTACTTTACTTTTCGACATTCGACATTCGAATGTTTAATTTTTTTAAATAAATATACATAATATGTAAGCAACCAGTTATATTACAAGCAACCAGCGTTAGATAAAAATGTATTATTTTACACTTCTCCTCTATGTTACTTTATCTGTTTTAAATCCCAGTTACTCCTACATACGTGCATTATTCTTAGGCGCTGTCCTATTGCCATCGCTCGTACGATGCTGCGATGCGATTTCATAGTGACGCGTGACGTTGCACTATTACATCGCATCGCAGCATCGTACGAGCGATGGCAATAGGACGGCGCCTTAAAGTACAATCTACAATGGAATTCTTTTCACATACTAAATTCAACATAGATTAGTAATTCTGAATATGGATACCTTTGATATAGATCGTTGTATTCAGTCATTTGACTGATCGTCATCTAGGCGTTTAGCGGAATGGCGTTGTTCAATCAAAAGGTAATTGGAAAACTTTACGACAACTCAACCACACGGCTGCATGAAACGCTTACACAAAAAGAGGGTAGGTTGATTTTTCTATTTGTTACATGCTTCACGACTAGCGGTTATAATAGATCTATAATCATATCGATATCAGAAAGTATTATCGATAAATGTAATAATCACCGGAACAGTCAGATCACACTTAGCATTTAGCCTCGAGCCATCAGCTTCACTCCAAAAGAGTTCATCAAATCATCTGCTAATAATGAGATCTCGCAACAAATGTTATTATACCCACATCGATTATCGCTCCGGTTGATAACGGCCCACACGTTCATCACGCTCTACCCGTCCCTCTCTCTCCGACCGATAACATCTCTTGTCTCCCTCATCTGGCTAGTTACGAATTAAAAAATAAAGTAACCAGCGATATCGTATCGCAGCATCCGGCGTATCTCGCTGATAACAGTACATCTGGTACGTATTGTGTCAATGGTCGTTGGCTAGATTGTTGCTCCATTTGATTAGGTATCGTATCGGGGTATTATAAATAAGTTGCCATAATTATGAGTGTAATGCTTTGGATTTTTTGGAGTTTAAACGCGTTTCACCGATTCTATTGACCGGGTATCTTTACATGGTAGCTTCGCGCTACGTATTTTCCCGTACGATATAACGCTCGAATAACGTGGGACGATGGACATTTGGACGCTGTATGAACAAGCGTGCGTTATCGTACACTCTCTGTTAGGTACTACGTTCAAACTTAACCCTTAACCGCATTTATAAAAATAAACATAGTCACATTGGAGTGAATTACCAGCAGGATAGGATGTTAGGAGCCACATCATTCATCATCATTACAACCCATAATTGTCCCTCTGCTGAGCTCGGATCTCCTCTCACAATGTGGTGTGGCCAAGTGCGAATTGGCAGACTTTACACACGTTTCAGAACACTATGGAGAACTTTTAGGTGTCCAGGATTCCTCACGATGTTTTCTTTCACCGACGCAAGAGATTAGAGGCGCGTGTAGGATTTGAACCCAGGACCTCGCGTTAAAGAGACCAACGTAAAACCACTAGGCTCTCACACGGAGCCACGTTGACATCAAATTCCGAAGTCGTCACACATCGGATGGGCTGCCAGCATAAAAACCCGCATCCTCCATGAGGTCGCATTTCCCTCTCAAAAACATATCGAAGCTCCACATTCCAGAGTTTCGGCAGCAATTGTGTCAGGTTCCTTTTATACGTGATGGTTCGCTAGTAACAGCTGGTAAACGTAACATACATACATAGGTAACAATTGTTATTGATAATAGTAGCAAGTCGCTTGTTATCAAACAGAAAATAGTTAAAAACATTTCCGTTCTGTAAGTACCTACATTATTTCTTTAATATAGATTAACAATTTAAAAATAAAATTTTAAAATGTCTATCTATCACGGGTCACGAGATACATTCCGCTGACAGATTTACAGACAAACAGACAGACGGACAGCGAAGTTTTAGTTATTTATTACTAAGCCGTATTGGGTCCCGTTTTGACCCTTTGGGTACGGAACCCCAATTAGGTATAAACGTGCAATAAAATTAAAAACTATCTAAACTAAACATCGTTTAAACTTTAAACCAATGCCAGTTCAAACAACCGAAACAACCGAATCTATTGAACCAATGTCAGTATTTCAAACAGCCGCACTTAAGGTCGCACTTGCCCAAGAACGTAGAGTCGTGGAAACGGGCAAGCACTAATTACTATGTAACTAATACGTTGCTGGAACCGATACCGGGCGATAGCGCGCAACAGTTTACATCACTGATCGCTTTGTCTTGCTAACGGGCGGGAGGCGATAAGACACGTAAGCGATCCGACAATGTTGCGCGCACTTACCTTTTTGGTTCTTTAGTCAAATATAAAATAAATAATTATAATAGGTAATGGTAATAAATATATTTTTTGCGGGTAATCCTTTGAAAAACAGCGACGTTTCGTATGTAGAGACGGTAGCTGAAGGTAAATGATTGCTCGTTGTTTTTATTAGGCGTTCTTCACACAATATTTCTCTCCGTAAGGATTTTTTTTTATTTTTTATTTATCTTTTACATACAGAATCACAAAAATTACCTCGTTGTTATGAAGGAATGGAAATACGCACAACAATGGATCTTCCCGTAGGTATAAGATACTTTTCGCGGTAAACACTGGCCGTCACTCTCCAAAGAAAGAAACAAGGAAATGTATGTATTTAATTATTTATGTGACAAATAAATGTTTGTCCTGTATGATTAATGTGCCTCCTGCGATGGGTTCCCTAGTGCTTATCAGTGTATAAGGGTTGATTATTAATTAATTTATTTATCTCCAGGAATTTAATCGCGACTTAATAAGTTTACAGTAATCAAGATTATAGTAAGTATGTAAGATTATAGCAGATAGGTGCAGTAGGTCCACGACCGCTGATGAGATCTGATAGCTTCCTGGGTTGATTGCATCGAGTTTCCTTTTCTGGCGCGTTAGCGTAGGTGCCGTAGATAAGTTTAAAAGGATACGGTCCTACACGTGTAGCCTGATCGAATTACATTGTAATTCTATTAATACTATAAATGTAAGTCTGTATGTTTGTTCCTTAGTCCGTTTAAACGGATTTGGATGAGGTACATGCATAGTTTATAACCCGGAATAACACACAGGATACTTTTCATCCTAATAATCTTTCTTAATTCCTTTTTATTACCGTAAATGTTTAAAAACGTAACCTAGATGGCGTTGGTCGAATTACAAAAATGGTTTCGATGCGAATTAAAAAAATATATATTAATGAAATTTTTATACTGTTTTACAGTCGAAATTCCACGCGGGCAAAACCGCGAACTCATACTATTTGATTGTCATGTACTCGTACGTAGTTTTAGATTAAAACGTAACGTGTGCTGGTTTCCTAATTATTGGTAGATAGGTACTCTGTTCAATTAGATCCGTCTTCATGTTTAGTTTTTTTTGTTCGTTTAGTCAGTCAATATACTGGCAATTTTTGAAAATGTTATTATAATGGTGTTATAATGTAACAAATAAAATATTATTATAATTATTTTATATGTGAAAATGATAACCAGCCTAAAACTCTTGAAGATAAAGTATTTCATATTGTGAGAGTCGTGTAAATTAAATATACCTAATTGTTATGAGTTTGATAAAATATTTAAATAAACGGTCAATTCGTTTCGTCGTACACATCACACGATATCTGTGATAACCGTTCGTTATGAAGTTAAGATTCATTATAGATCGTGGCTCCGGCCGCGGTATCAGATTATCAGAAGAAACTGTTATCTCCGGTCACAGGTTATCGCTTAGAAAAAACAAACTGAACCGCTTTTGTCTTGTCCACCGATTGGGATGGATAGCCGGATCCGGAAAAAAATAATTCGAAATTAGAACATGATTTTTAGTTGCTGATTGGTTGCAACGGTGATGACGTCCGTAATGTTGGTACTTCTTTCTTATTTCACTAGATTGATCTATATCTATAAGTAAGTATAGAATAAAAAAATAATCATAGAATATAATTATTGATCCATGATGATGATGATAAAATTATTTAAGTACTACTAGATACTTATCGGGTGCTATTCTATTCAAATACCGTCCTGATGATCAAAGATGGGATATAAATATTATCCTAAAATATCTTTATCTTTTGCTATCGATTGAACCTCCCACACATAATTCGAATTCGAATTAAATTTCCACCATTTGCACTCTATACTTAATGTAATTTAACTGATATTAGATGTAAAACAACTATAATAAAATATTAATCATCTGTTTATTATTATTGAAATGCAAAAGAATACGCCATCCATTGCGGCCTTACAATGAATCTCTCAAAACAAAAGCACTGAAAGACTAGCAATGTATAGTAAACGTGGCAATATCGTCCATCGAAAGTGGTTACAGTTTCACAATTAGGGCGATATCTCGCGATTATATCGCTTCAGAACTGTTCTAACAAGTGATAACGATTCCCAGTAACAAACCCAACATCCTATTATACATTGTAAATTAAAAACGGGTACGTAGCGATAACGTTGCGCTTAACAGCGGTTTGCATAAGTGTTGCGTGTCTGGGGATTGAAAGATTTCAAAAGGAAAGGAATTAAAAATATTGACGCTACCTTATTAAAAAGAATCTAAATATATAAAACTCAAAGGTGACTGACTGACTGACTGACTGACTGACATAGTGATCAACGCACAGCCCAAACCCCTGGACGGATCGGGCTGAAATTTGGCATGCAGGTAGATGTTATGACGTAGGCATCC
>DWKA01002319.1:0-10825 GCA_018249155.1 Panoquina ocola ocola
TGGAGGAGCGCAGATTTAGTGCAATCATATTGGTTAATATTTATCCGTTTCTCCGCCCCGCTGCCTCGCTCCGCTTCGGTTGACAGGCAGCCTTAAGCTCGATTTGAGTATTGTTCCTTCCAACATTCTTCTGACTGCATGACCATTAAAATAACAACAGTTAACGTACGGGCTTTATCCGAGGATAACAAAGGTACCTTAACTATTAGTAGAAAATATAAGGATGAGGTAGTTGAGACCCTCTCCCTTTCCACTTCGCAAGTGCAATGTCACGTGAGTCTCGCCTACGCCTCCGGCAGTCACTGTTACCTCTCCATCAGTGCGAGACAGATCGCGTGCTATGATGCCCTGCAATGAATAAATGAGGGTATACACTCAGCCCCTTACTAGGATTCCCTGTATCGTAGGTACTATGAAAAACACCCAGACTGAAACAGAAATTTAAGCTCTTTATTGAATTTTTTTGCCTAGCTGGGAATCGTAAACAGCACCCTTCGAATGGTGATCCAGTATGATAACTGTTATGCTACTAACTACTATAATTGTATAGTATGTGATCAGTATTGACTGGTACTAGATAGGGTTGTCAAAAGCAATACATATATTTATACAAAATTTTAAAAACTACTTAAATATCTTTTTCATCATTTATCATTATTCATTTTTGTTGGTAGGTACATATTCCTGGGCGCTTTGTACGCACGATTAATGATAAGAATATACAAATCCTAACTGCATCAGCATTGACTAATAAAATCATGTCACTGATACCGCAATTTTCCATCAACAATAATTATGATACACGATTCCAAGCGGTCTGCGTAGTCGCTTATCTCAATTCAGATTCAAACGCCGAACAGGGAATCTGATTGCGAACTACAAAGGGATTGCCTAATCTACGCAAATGCTGCGTGATAATGTATAGCTCCATGTCTGTCGCATGTTTTTGTTGGGGAAGATTAATGGGACTACGTAAGGTTGTTTCTTATGAATTCTAAATTCGCTTTGAATTTTACCAAAACATTTTTGGTATCTACATACAGTTTTTGGTCAAATCGTGATTCTTACATGTGAAAATTTTATAAAACCGAGTGCTCGATCACTTCAAGAAATTGTTAAGTTTACTTAAAGAAATTTGATAAGATTACCTGCTTGAAAATATTTTAATCGAACAGGAGAAATATTTGCATAAAAATAAATCCGATCAGGCAGATGTACTGCTTGGCTGATTTCTTATTTTGTCTTTTATTACACTGAATACCTTTGGCAGGGTGGCCTTTCAATATACCTTATAGTTTGTCTAATCATTTACTTAATCCAGACAATATTAATCTAGACATATTTGATTAAATAGCTACCGTAAACATAAAATTTCTTTGAAATATTTTTGGAGTACGGTTATATGACTACTTTTATAAGTGTGATTTGACTAGATAAACAATTTAGTTTAGTAACTAATGTAGATAGCCGTTGTTAACCTTGCCTACATTTCAGGTAAGATAAACATTTCTGAAAGTCAACTTGGATAAATATATTTTTTTTAATAATTGAGTAGAGCAACGTTTGTGATGGCGAAAACTAAATGAAGGTAAACATACAATGGCTTCTTAAACTTAATAATAATAACACTTAAGATCAGTGCGCAGATAACCTTTCGAGTAAAATTAAAACGATAGTTAAAAGGTTATCAATGCACATAAAATATATAATTCTAATAAATAAAAGATTGTAGAAAACACTTTACTCACTTTAATAATCCTCTGCTTTGGATCGGTATAAGAATAATCTTTATCCCGTCTTATGAACGGAATTTTATTATAGACAACTTTCTCCGTAGATATCAACAAGTTATTTACTCTTGTACCGAGAACTAAGTCTTTGGCTTCGAATAAAGATACAGCGAACACTAAAAGAACTATGACTATTATTACGATTGACTTCATTTTATCACATTATACACTTGCGTCGAGTCTTTAAGCAGATACAAGACTAGGTTTGTTTGAGGAAAATATCTTTGTCAGCGACGTGTATAACCTTGCTCATCGTCTGTCTTGTTCCTTTTAAGAACGCTTATTAGCATAATAAAGCGCGTCATTGTTTTTTTACGCCATGTGTATTGTTTTTTTTGTAGGCTTGCGTATATTATTATTAAAAGTGTTTTGTTACTAGATATCGTTATTTTTTTTTAATTCTGAAGTGTCAACTTTCAATTTTTAATTTTTAATTATTCTGTTAATTATTAACTTAAATAGATCACTTTTAGATTAATATATTTTTTTTAATTACGTTTTTAATATTTCAGGTTCAAAGAGAAAACTCGTATAATAAAATTCAGCTTTAATCAAACATCGAGTATGGTAATTTGAAAACTCTTCATACTGAAACAGTAAAATCTTAGTTCTACGTAGAGTTTGTGGATGTATTTTTAGTTTTGCAAGAAAAGCGTGTACATTTTCTAGCGTGTAAACATGAGAAGTAAAGACTTTGTTCTTGTACAGCCAAAACAAAAGCTTTTGACTTTTATTCCTTGACGTACCTAAACCATTGCACAACAACGTTGGCACTACAAAATCAACAGTGCAAATTCAAACAGGACGTGTTTGCAAACAAGTGTAACTACAAATACTACGGACTCCCCTAAACTCGACAAATAACAAACAGACACTAATCAATTTCGACCAATTTTAGTTGTGCGTGTGGGGTGCTTAGACTGCAAGGCTTGCAGTTGTGGTATTACTTGCAACTAAGTTAATATGAAAAATGTCGCTGAAAAGTTTTATTTCAAACTGAGATCGTTTCTGAGAATAAGAATTCCTTACTATTAATAAAGTTGGTATTCTTCTTCTAATTTTATAAAACTTCTTGGTCACTGATTTTAGGTACCTACCTATTAAACATAAAAAAGGGTTTTCTGATAATATAATATTATGAACGAACCGAACAATTAAATCATTTTCTTTTTTGATTACAAAAACTAGGAGTGCTTTCAACAGCTTCAACATCTACAACGATCTCTATACCTTCTCACTTATTAAGAGAAGTAATTTTATTCACCTAGCAACATCAGAAGGACAATTTTAAAATGAAAATTAAATGGAATACTATAAAAAAAATAGGAAAAAAATATTTTTCTAAATTACATCACCAACATCAGTGACGTTTCTGGTCACAGCCGATATAAGCTATAAATAGCCCCCTAGCGCGAACATCAAGCAGACACAAATCAATTTTGGCGAATTGTCACTGTACACAGGGGTGTTTAAACTTGGGGTGGCTAATGGAGACACACGCATTAAACCGGGCCGCGCAGCGACAACATTGACACAGAGCAGGGGGTCTAATTAGTTTAGGCCTGTGGCCGGGCGCCCCGGAGATGCACCTCCTAGATATAAATCATAGACGTACTAGATGTGACCATATTTTACTTTCTTAAATAGGCGCTTTTAATAGGCACTATAAACTTTAAATAGGCATTTTACGCCTGATATCCTTCACAGTTATCTGTATCGTTACATTACTACAATTACTACATTACTACTCTGAAAATAAGTTTTTTCTGTAAAGGTGATTACAGATTCACCCGTGGATATTACTAACACCACGGGTATTAACATGGAGATGTCAGTTAAAAAAGAAGAGATAAAGAAGATAAATCTGACTCTGAACTCCTCACACGAAACATATTATGCCACCCTAATCCTGTCTTTAATTACTAGTGAATGGTTTTGTCACCTCTTTCGCCAGCTTGGACCACGATTGTAATACCTATCAAAACTATATAGATAACTAATAACTAACTATATAGATAACTAATAAATAACTAATTCCATTTGCCTTTAAGTTCACAGTAGGGCTTATCTAGAAGCTTTATATCATTGTAAGCGTCCAGTAGGGCGCCATTCGCTGTTCACATTTTATCCGAGGATCAAAAAGCAGGCGCTTATTACAATTTCATCGAATTACAGTAATACTACCTGAGTAATTTAATTTCGTTTACTTTGTGGCTACTTTACATATTCAATTTATTAACCAGAACGAACCTTAATTAATTGATAGTCGACATCCTTTTGTAGCTCGTGGAATGGGAGTGTATTATTATTATCTATGGCTGCTGTTACTGGAATAATTAAGAATTAATGACCGGACGGTTCATTTAATTACTAACTTTGTCTTTAAAGTTCAAGAGATTAAGAAAAATACACTTTAGAACAAGATTAATAATATTAATATCTAATTAATAATTTATTACCTATACCAAACTTAGTATGTAATATTTACCTAATTTTAAAATCTATAGATCATTTTTGGTAACTACTCTATAATTTTACTTAGCATAAGGATCAATGTAAAGAAAATACGAAATAAACACATTCGACGCTGCTGAGGCGCAGATGCTTGTCCTCCAGTCATCCATTGCTTTCTATTAGGTAAATGTCACTATGCTCATAACGATGAGAAGAGCAGACGAGAGATGAGAGCATGGATACGTCTTTCCTTCATTTATGTACCTACCTATGTATTTTTAATATTCATACATAAAGGGGTATAAAAACATTCATACCAGATTTTATATTACAGTAGACACGTTTTGCACAGAAATTAAAGTGTAGAAAGATAAATTTCTTATATTAATATTATTTTCTGTGTAGGTATTCAATCCTTAAAGAATAACTCATTACATACCATGTTTAACAGTGTTAATGTATAAATCTTTGTTAATGGAATTAGTACCGATTTCAATCGCAGACGGAGTCTTCAGTTTAGATTTTTATGTTTCAACATCCATTCCACTCTTTCGGAGCATTAATATATTACTTTATCCGCGAACATCCCTAATGCACTCCCCGTTTAAAACGAATAAATAAAACATGACTTCTAAAACTCATGTCTAGGATATATCGTGACCGCATTAACAAAACTGACAAACGGTGGGGCTCCAACGTTTTGACCGCCGACGTAGCCTTTGCGGGAAATATTCAGTACTAATGCACTTTTCTAGTGCCACGAATAAATAAAACACACACGCTAATGCATATTTCTGGATGCTGGCGTTTTGAGCTGCACGGAAAAATTCTAGAAAACTCTGCACTCGGACTGGCGTTTTAAATTTTCAGTGATATTGATTTGGTCACACATTGCTGAGTTAAGTGCTCACATAGGTACCCACTGTTATTACAAGTGTTAAAAACCGATCTTTGTATAAGTATCCAAGTATTTTCTGGTGGAACGTTGAAATAAAATATTTTCCATATATAAAAATAACGGATTCCAATACAAATTGTTTCAAAGAGTTAGTTGAATGAAGAGTAATCTGAATCTGAGAGAAACCATAACTTATTTAGGTACCTACCTCCTTACAATACGCCATAATAAATATAAGTTTGATTTTATTAGACAACGAGTGTTATATACTTACTGCAGTTGCAATAAATTAAAGCATTAATTCATAACTTAATGCGCATAGCTAAATTACGGCAAAATATATTCAAAAGTTCATATCATTCACAAAAAATAAGAAACTACGAAAATTAGCTGACAAAATGTCCAATTCTATTTCAAAAGACACCATAAAATTTAACAAAGTACTGAATACTTTACCAACTGGAGATAACTCGACAAACTGCGCGGTTTTCTAGAGCATCCTAGAAAATATTGGTCTACAAGTTTTATACTGAGCATATTTTGGCAAAAGTTGCTTAAATAACGGCGCCATGGCTCAATATTTCACGGCGAGCTCCTGTATTATGCCCCTCATGTGTAAATAAATAATACATGAAGTAACTGCTCCTATATTATTCGAACGAAATGAAACCATCCCGCGATGCATTTATGAAAGTGCACAGTAATAAATGATACGCTGTTCGAGATCCAAAATTAAAAAGATATAAGGAGTGTTTATGGTCATTTGCAGATAAAACTATCCTGATCGTGATAGATAGGAAATATTTTATCTATTTAATAACGATATCATTTGTCTCTGTCCATCGCCATGTGATTGTTTTATAGACATGGACTCTTACGTATCAGGTGTCCCGTTTATATTTTAAAACTAATAAATAAATGTAAAGCAGGCAATATTACGTGTGCATTAATTAAATAAAACTAAGCCACGAAGCAATTCGTCATGTCATGTGTGTTGTTTCTACTCCATTATAGCATTAAGAATATAAATTAGAAACTTTATTGCAAAGGTAAACTCATAACTCAGAATAATTGCCAAGAGTTACATAATAAAGCTTTATTAATGTATAACGCCTTTTGTTACGTGCGTTTGTATTACTTTGTTACAAAATTAACAACACATAAAATATTGTTATTTAACAACAACATTACGAGTGTTTCAAAGGAAAGTAAATATTACCGCATTACTTGAAAACTTTTCCAATTATAGCCCAAGTTTTCCTTTCCTCGCCTCCGGTCAGTACGTTGGAAAATTAGATTTTGATGCGTTCCATCAAAAAGTCGTTTCCTCGAAAACAAAAGCCACCCAGAAAATTTCTAATTCGGTCTAATCTAAATCCAATTACCTCTAACAGAGGGTTCGCCACACGAAGAAAGCCCGATATCGATCTATAAGCCGAAAATTTGTAAAGGTGAAATGCTTCTAATAAACTTTCCATGCAATAGGTATTCTCAAATCGTCAGGATTTTCGAAACTGGTTCATCGTCACGCGAGCAGTTGTCATCGTGCTGCTTATTACGGTTCGTTATTTTGATAAAATATTACACCTCGATTCTGTAACTATAATATTACAGTTAATTTTGTCTAATTCCCTACAATCTTTGGAAAGAGAACTGCTAGAACAAAGACTAAGATAAGAAATGTACCTACTTACTTCAAATAACTAAGTAGATGATTAATGACAAGTGATAATTAAAAACAACTGAAGCGTCGAACGAATCTTCATCATCTCCATTAAACATTATAGATAAAACTAGCGACCCACCCTCGCTTCGCTTTGGGAAAAAACCTCCTATTGATCTTGGCCTGATCTTATAATTATAGCCTATAAGCCTTCGTCGATAAATGGGCTATCTAAAACTGAAAGATTTTTTTAAACCAGGCGAGTAGTTTCTGAGATTACCGCGTTCAAACAAACAAACAAACTCTTTCGCTTTATATTATTAGTATAGATTAACTTGAAGCCTTCATTTTATTGGCGAACAACAATACCTACTACTCGTATTAATCTTAAAGAGCCTGATCGGCATAAAGCCAATTAGATTTATTAAGGTCAGTGGTGTAAGAGAGGCAGTAAAGTCGACTTTTACGACGTTACTTTTTCGCAGAGACAAGTATTTACTTACGATTTATAAGGGGATTTATTTGACTACTGACTGGCCTGACTGAATGACTGCCTTTCAGATTGATTGATTAACCACGAATGGCCTGGTTACAGAGAAGATTGAAGAATTTTAAGGGAATCTATCTAAATTTATTTACTTATTGTAAAATATACATTAATATCTTACAATGCTGTCTATTTAACACTCTTAAAAACTTAAGTAACGTATTTGGCTTAGGATCGTATGCATTCTCCACTATGTTATTTATTTATATGCCACATAGTGCCAGTACTTTGTATGTCCCATGGCATGACTTAACTCAATGATGGGTATCTAACGGTAACAAACCAGACTGAAAGTTTGGCATACCTCAGAAGCACGAAAAAGCTCAAAAAATTTTACCATCACCCATCATCCATTCAAATACTTAGCTTCACTTAGCAGTAAGAATTAGTGCTACTATAATAGTAGGACCACTTCGAAGGTCTAAGTATTTTTATTCAAACAATATTTTACTTCACAATATACGTTTATCCAGTTCTTACTAACCACAAACAGTATTCAGTGAGCGAGAAGCAAGCGTGCAATTACTCCCCCGGTAGCTATGCAAACATTTTGTGTCGAACGTAAATTTGAGTCTACGAAGTCTAATTACTCTTAGACGGTAAGTAAATTACATGTATTACTCGTTTCTTCGTCGTAATTGCGTTTATTTCAACTGATTTATAAGTTCCTGATGGCGGTTTATGGACCGGCGAAATAGCAATTGATAATAAAACCGTAATACATATTTTAGATTCAACAAGCGGCATTATAAGGAAAATGCTATAAGGAGGTATAGACAGACAATTTTAACCAACATTAAATTATTATGATGAAAACAGTCAGTCGACGATATCGCCAATTGATTTTCCCGAAGCTGGGGTAGAACAGTTCAATCACTGTTTCTCTTGTCATTTATATTTCTATTTATGACAATTAATAAATGATTTCTTAAAGACAACTATTCGTCGTACAGCGAACATTATACCTATACCTAATGTTTACAATTTTGACTCTCATTTTGATTCGTATTTTTCTGATGTCCTTATCTTTACGATTAATTTAGTTAAGTACAAGTTTAATGTAGTCATAAGAACTTATAACTACGATTGCGATGAAATAATGATTCGTCCTTGAAAACTAAAACTGTACACAGTTTATAAACGACTTGATGAAAAAACCTTAAAACGGAAGAAACGACATATTTAAGCGTTACTCAAATTAATCTAAAAAACATTCACTTTGTTTTGTTAGTCCAAAACCGAAACGGATCTTTAACTAACCGTTATGATAACAATATAGTAATTAATATTTCATTCACTTGCATAATTAATATTAATGCACCCTACAGTCTCAACGTAATTCTTAAAACAGTTACTAATGATTTATGAATGTTATCGGTGGCCGCTGCCCTCAGTTTTTTAACGATAAGCAAAGTAATAGAGGAAGCAGTAAGTGATTTATAGTTCGGGCCAGTTAATTTTTCAATGGACCTCTGTTTATACCAACATAAGTAAAGATAAACGTCTCACAAGTCACTTACAACGTCGGTAAATTTATTTTTATTGTCATCCAACAAAGAGGTTTCTGTGACCGTTTGATAAATAACTTTATCTCATGTTTACAATTTAATAAACCAAAGTATCGTAAAGAACGTCTTATCTTCTGAGCTCATGTTACATTCGTGTGTGTGCGTAATAATGTATGAAGTAATACTGCGATTAATAAAACATTGATAGGATTTATCGTATCCTAATTTGTAATGTCGTATATCACCATAACTGAACGTGTTAAATTTCATCTTTAAATTTCACTGGATAAAATTTTTGTGCAATATTTCAATTGGTAACTAGACTTGGAGACTTATTGTTTTGTGTGCTGCAAAATATAATGTGACACTATTTTTTTCTAAATCCGCTGTCACATATCCCTTTTGTAGAGCACGGGAAAGAAGCAAACATTATCAAAACATCTCAAACATCCAAGATCCTAGAACAAATAATATTTAAAGAGTCGAGGGTCGATCTTGTAAACATTCCAGATTTCAAAAAAAAAATAAACGTGCATGATCCATCCATCTATTTGACGAATGTACATACCTCTAACGTATTATGTCCAAAAACTGTACCTGCTTTTACTAAGAATGTAAATTTTAAAATTTGGAATAATATATATAAGAATATCATTCAAATGTCCTTCGATGGCGTTTCGGTTCGGTCACGTTCAGTTTAAGTCGACGAAAGGAGCGCATTTGCATCGAAAAAGATATAGAGCTCCGCTCTTCAGTCGCGCCATAAAACTTCCTTGAGCACGCCTCCGATGACGCACCGACAGCTTTACGATCCTACAGAATTTGGGGGCGATATTATGCAACTATTCTATAAAAATATCACTTGATTTTCTAATCGACTTAAAAAAAGGAGGAGGTTACTAATAAAATTATGCACATATTTTTTTTTCATACATTTATTGGCACATAAATAATCTGAAAAATTATCAGAACAATTACAATTATTGTTTTATGTTAAGTACATCCTGACTAAACAAATATTAACTACCGAATAGTTACATACAGTCATCACCACTAGATAAGTTCACCACCAAATAAAATTTAAAAATGGTTTGATACTCGAAGCTTTATTACTCCAATGCCAATTTAATTGAGATAGGATGTTATAATCATAACTACAAATCTATTTTGATTAAAATGCAATGCAATAAAATCGACATAAATTATAATATCGCATGAATTTGACAATATCCACCCACTATCGATGAGTGTTCGGCGCACAGGGTAGCGACCACATGGCGCGGCGACTGCAGCTGATAACCCGGGTAATCTTACACACATGCGTGTCAGCTAATTAAACGGATCGTTCACTGGCTCCACTAATTTGAATTTGTTCGAATTCACACTTCCAGGAAAAAGTGCTGAAGAAAATGTTGTTATATGTATGTAGTACTCTAGGTACTTGTAACTTCGCAAGAGTCTGAAAGAGACAGATGTTTTTTTTTTACTTTTTTTTTCATACTTGCCAAGTTACCCGTCAAGTACTATAACTGTATGTCACTGAAACAACAAGTAATCTTCATACAATACGTTAGTTTGCGCTTCATTGAAATATTTAGACTTTATTACGTAGCATAACACTGAGTTCTTCAAATCGATGTTGTTAAGAATAGAAGAATAGCGACTATGACTGTTACTAATCTAGCCAAACGTGACGACCAAAGATTATCTCCGATAAAAAACGACCAAACCAAACAACTACCTATAACTTTTTACCCCAAAGTCGTCTGGACTAAATCACTTATTCGCGATAAATCCGCGTTTTGTATCATTAGTTTTTAAAATTGTTTTTTCTGGATCCTTGCTATGGTGCACAATAAAGCCGTACCAGGCGTGAATAACTTGATAGCTCGACTTGTATGTTTTTTTTAATGCGTAATACGCATCAGGATTGCATCGTTCATATGGTGAACAAAGGACATAGTT
>DWKA01002320.1:0-10824 GCA_018249155.1 Panoquina ocola ocola
TGGTTTGGGCTGTGCGTTGATAGATCACTATGTCAGTCAGTCAGTCAGTCACCTTTGAGTTTTATATATTTAGATTATGAATCTAACGCGAAATGCGAATGATTCACCTGCAATTCGTATTAGAAATACTGCTCTTTGACAGTTTTGTATGTAAATTCGTAAAATGGTCTACAATACATTATAGGAATTGCGTTGTTGTCACATCGCAAATTAAGAATTCAGAATATGAATTATTGCTTAAAGAGGAATTGCTTAATGTGTTCCGTTTTAGACCCGCTGTTATCCACTTTACGTTCATCAATATCAAACACTAGGTAACGAGTACTAACGCCATCTGTAAATATGTATTGAAATTAGCATCTAAGGAAAACTGCCAACTAGCCGACATGTCATCGTGTCAACATTGTTGTCTGCAAGTTGTCTGCGGTCCATTCGATGGCCTTAAGTCATTAATCATTAATGATGATCATAATAATCTATTCAACTTTGGTACTCATACCTTCCGGCTTTCTTAAATTGACTAGGGTCCATATACTTTTTAATAAAAAATTACACACGCATTCACGATGACTATACTACAGGTATTAAAAAACCTTGTTTACGAAATTATGTACCTACCTGTGGTCTAATAAACGTTTTAAAAATAGAAAATATTTTAGAGTTCATTTGTTTTCTTATGCACAGGTTTCACTAGTTGCGAACAGCGATAGCTGATAGCTGCAATGAAAAGCGCGTTTTTATTTTTTCCTTAGACCGTATTACAAATATTATCATCTCCGTTTTTGGTGAAGGACGTATTACGTTATTATTAGTTACTAATAATTTTGTGAGTACATAGAATCTCAATGTGTCCTTTTGAGTTCTCAACCAGAGCTTTAATCAGTATGACTTATACCATACACCAACTTATACATCGAGAAGAGAGCCCCGATCCCTAAAGTAGGACACATGAATACAAAAAAAATATGCTGCATGGTAATTTTCTTCTCAAAATTATATTTTTTCTGCGACTTCCTAAATATACAATTGAACACTGCAATTTTATTTGTAAACGACGTACAATAATGTTCGCCGTCCGCTACGCCTGTGACCTATACCTAACACGCATCATTTCGAACTACTACCAAAGTAAATAGGTGCACGCGTTGAAAGATTGTAAGCGGACGGGAACTATTATTGTTTTGTAGCTAAAGTTATCCCACTTTACTATTCATACGGTCTACTATTCGACATAGGTATGTACTAAAGATACTATTCTGGTAATGTTCTAGATCCTACTTGTTGTTAGAACCATTTCATTCATTCATTCATGGATCGGTTTCACCTTATCAGTGAGAGCAGTTATTAATCTATTAGAAGTGCGTTAAATAATTTTGTATTCGTCATCATAGCCCGTAGTTAGAAAGCACGTATGTACGTATTATTGGTCTAACTGTCGTTATGCACCAAGTGGTAGAAAGATAGTTAGGTATATTTTTAATTTGTCGATCAAGGAATTGCTACGAAAATACATGAATACTTGAACCACAATCAACAATGATTATTCCGTCACAGGGTGAGGTACCTACCTAACTTGATTATTTTGTCTTCTAGAGGTACGAACGCATAGTGAATAGGAACTTTTAAGGACAATTCAATAGTCGGTGTGTAAGGTCCTTACATTCATAATTATTAGTTTCCTATTACACAATTATACGTATGAACCTACAAATCTAAGATCTTCATAGTTTTAAGAATACCTGCTATTAATTTAGAATGCAATTTAGTAATGTAGTACGCTCGCTAGTGTAGTGTGTTGCCAAGCATAAATAGGGCACAATTTTAGACATTCTTAAGAGGACTGTACATAACACGTGTTGTCTGGTACCTATCAAATGCTCGAAAAGCTCTTTTGGTGAACAAAAAAAATGGAATTTAATGTTATCGATATTTAAAGCTCGAAATAAATGATCGATTGATAACATCTGATGATAGACAATTTTTCGAACAAATATCTAGTAGGTAACCCGCTTTTTAATCGCTTCTAAAGTGAAGCTTATAAGAACACGTTCCTGAAACATTATTACTTGTTTCTTCTTAGATCTGTTAGTTACTTATATATATTAGAAAATATTTAGTTACCTATTTACAGGAGTAGTTACACAAATGCTTTCAAAGTATGAATATCTAAACTTTTCATAGAATCTCCGTCCTCACTTCAGTCTGTCATCTCACAGAAAATGAAAAATACTGTAAGGCATATATGCTACAAGTACGTATATGTATATAAAAAATATTATTGTCTTAATATTGTGTTTACGAGTAGGTATATTGTATTATGCTGGAACAGACCTAAAACTTTTATCTCATTTTTTTCGGTAACAAAACCTACTTTCAGTAGCTAGGTACGTTGAAATTAACACCCAACAAAAAACACCCAATGTACAGATTTGGCTTCGTCACAGTTTTATTATTGGTATAAATAGATAGATGTACTACGTAGTGCCTATATTGAAATTCTTTAATAAGATTAATTACCTTTTCTCAGTATCTATATATCACTAATCAAAACGTCGACACGTCTCAATACCAATTAAAATTGTGCGTTGTACGCACACATGGATATTCTGCAACTATGTATCTACAACAAAAGGCGCAGTAAACTAAACATTAACGGCCAAAACTGGCACACATTACGTCAGTTTCGACTCGTGAGCTTGCTCCATGAATCAGTTTAAATTTAAGCATGTAATACAAGGGCTATTTTCATAACGGACTGGTACGATCGCCGTCAGTCAACTTCGGACACCGCGGACTTGACCATATCACAGAGAGATCCTGACCCGGCGACATGGCGCAGCCGAGCACCGAGATAACGGAACGGCTGAGAGAATACGCCGGGAGTTCAGAGGAAGCGCCCTGGGTCATTCTGGAGTCAAATTTAGGAGGAAGAGGATTATTCGCGTCGAAGCCCATCAAGAGTGGTTCTCTAATTTTCACCAACAAACCGCTGGTGATAGGAGCAAGAGCTGACAAGTCAAAATATATCCACTGTTCTACCTGTTATCAAATAAGTGATTCCTGTGTGCCGTGTGAAAAGTGTCTGTTGTTTAAGTGTTCAAACAAATGCGAGCAATCTCAAGATCACTCGAGGGAATGTGATTATATAGCCACGCACTTAGCAGCAAAGAAAATAAGCGATGAAAATTCCGTGATTCTTGCTCAGATTCTAATCTATTTACGGTTTTTATTACTGACGGAGAACCAAAAATCTGTGTTGAATTTACTGCAGAAAAGCTCGTCGCAATCCACGTTTGAAGAATTGGATGCCTTGTGTGCGAGGTACCAAGTCCCTGAAGATGATGTACAAAAAATTAAAGCCATACATTGCATCATGAAAGTGAACTCGTTCCGAATATCGAATAATTCACGCAAGAAAAACATACCCTTACGTGGCTTGTATCCCTTATCAGCATTTCTGAATCACAGTTGCTTGCCTAACACCAGAAACATATTCATGCCAGATAACACCATGGCTGTTTACGCAACCAAAAATATTGGTGTTGGAGAAGAAATCCTGAGTTGTTACACCGGCCTGCTATGGTGCACTCCTGCGAGACGATTACAACTTTACAAATCTAAAAGCTTCTGGTGTAACTGCGAAAGATGCAAAGACGCCTCAGAGAAGGGCACAAATTTGTCGGCATTGAAATGTTTTAATAAAACCTGTGTTGGTGTTCTCTTGCCTAAGGATCCTTTGGACTTGAAGACGGCATGGAGTTGTGATATGTGTTGTAACACGAACCAGGCCGATCGTGTTAATATGGTGCAGAGTGTGCTCGGAAGTCTAGTTGGAACCCTGCAACTCGATGACAAATTCCAGTTGGAAAACGCCGTACTTGACAGATTAGCCAGTTTTGCACCGTACAGTAACCATATTTTTGTTGATATAAGACTAAGGCTTGCATTGAAACTTGGAAGTGACGGAAAATGTCTAAACGGTATTTAACAGAAACCAATATTATCATGCAAGCTTAACAAAACTAACAGCATAACATCTATCTAAGTATTTGCTTTCGTCGATGATTTCAAAGGTAATTATTCTTTACGTACACAATACTAAATATTTTCCTTATTTTAAATAATTTTATCTGTTTTAATTTATTTTAATTCGAAAAATGCTCATACTCACTCATACTATTCATTCCTAATTAATTAATAAACACATTTAATTAATTTCTAAATAGTTATTTATAGATTAAACTTGCCAACTTTTACTATATTTTTCTTATTTTCAAAGCACATTAAAAGTTCATGTTATTTAAGCAATTTTATATTTCGAAACAAAATCATTTAATAATTTAAATGATAAAATGGAATTTCTAATAATACCTGGACTAGGTAAAGGTGATAAACAGCGAATAAATTCCACGAACCTAAAAAGCTCCATGACAGATTTAGAGTTCCAGCTTCTACCGATACTATGTTAAATTCAATGAAACGAGAGATTTACAGTTCGTTATTACAAAAATACATCTCGTAATACCTCGAATAAATCGGACAAGCTAAATAATTTCATGTTATAATCATCGACACGCAACTTGGCAATAGTCTGGAAGAGAAAGCTAGCACGAAACAAAAAGTAGAACAAACTACTTATACGCATCTAATGTCTCTTTTAGACTCTTGCCAAGTTATTTGTAGATCATGTAATTGTTATAGGTACCTACATGAGTTTGTTGTTGTCTCAGCACTAGCGCCACTATTATTAGCACTAAATGTTCTCGAGTGTCATACAACCTAATTTTTACTCTCAGCGGAGGTAAAGAAGTTTTAATTCAAAAATAATAGTTTAAAAAAACTAAAAAAACGCGCTTAATTTTATCAAATTTGTGCATTGTCATCGGTCCTCAATAAATCTACAAAGTTTGAACGAAATCTGGCTGTTTAAAGTGGGTCAAAATCGCGCCCAAAGAAGTCGGTTACAAACATACAAACATACAGGTGAAGCTAATAAAAAGCATGTAAAAATATTTTATTCCTACCTAATATTACCTACTTTGTAGCAATTAAATTGTTATTTTGATAGCTCGAGGTGTTTGAGTCATATCATCGCAAGTAGGTGTTCGCGTGCCGGGTAATGTTTCTAGGACAATGCGGTCGGCCGTGTCAAGGTTGGTACAGCTCTTCAGTCAAAACATTTTGAACTACCAAACTAATATTGTGTTACAAAATTATTTGTCATATAATTTTAATGAAATTATTGTCTCTCTACAAACGTTCTAAAAGCTTTTAGTTTATTGAATAGTCATTGACGAGTCACTTGGCAAGATTCTGAAAGAAACATTTAGATGGGTAGAAGTCATTTTGCTCTGCTTGTCGTTTTGCTCGGCTTTTTGTTCTGCGTATCTATCTCTTTCAGAATCTTGCCAAGTTACGTGTCTCTTAGACTGTACAGTGTTCGTTTTTATAAAAAAACGCGTAATAAATAAAAAATATTGTAGGCACATAATTGTGCACTTTATGGCACCAGTTATACTTATACGAAATATTTCAATGAGTAATAGTACGTACATAACTATCTATACTTTCTATCTTCTCTTTTTTATGACCGGAAATGCGTTTGATATTGCAGTTCCAAAGGAGGCAATAACCACTTATCATCATGATAATGTGGATCGTCAGCTAGATAGTCGACAATATTATTATGTACAAGTACATTAAAGTCCTGTTAATAAAACATTTTGACAACCAATTCGTACAATTCATAATTAATATTCTGTAAAAAAATTAGGTATGGCGACTTTTTAAAAAAATTATTATGGAATTTATAACAATATTTTTTCCATTCATTGTGTCATTGCTATAATTTGCGAATGAACCATGAAGCATCTCATAAATTATGTGAATACCTAATGACTACGGTAATGAAAGCTTTGTCTGGGTGCCAAATTGCCAACATCCGTAGTTATTATAATATAAATGATGTATTAACAAAGCTAATTTGAAATGTGTTGAAATATAGAATTTATCAACCTAATACCTTACCTGGCAAACATATAGCTGCGTTGAGTTGCTAATTAGTATTCAGTTTAATCTACGTGAAATGTTTGAAATTAAACAAATTAGTCTGCTAATTTCTGTTTTACGACCATGTAATCTTGACATAAATATAAAATGACAGAGATTTTAAGCTTGATATGTTTAGATATTTTATGTTAGTCGTAAAATGTTTTATTACGAGGAATAGATACTAATATTCCTAGTAACCCACTGATCTTTATAATATACGCTGATAAAACTGGATAGTTCTAACTACTAGTCACCATAGAAGTCAGCGCCAAGATGAGAATAATCAAAATGGGCACACTTTTACAGTTTGTTATGGTAACTGACTATAGCCAGTCCAGCGTACCTACTTTATTATAGACGTCAATATATGTAGTATTCTCCTCTTTGCTTCAGGATGCATACATAGGTACATTTCTTTTTAAAGGGCTGAGAAACATTAGAGTTCAAGATAGAGATTCAATTGCTTGGGTACAGGTGGTTCGTTTTAGTCCATTAAGTAGTTAATAGTTCAATTTGTTAGTGCTCTACAGTCTACATTATGATGGACCTCTAATTATGCAAGTTGCATGCTAATATGTCCACTAATTTAGGCTGTGCGTTCTGTCAATTAGTTACAGTAAGCGGCTTATTAATTTTATTCCCAAATACATATTAGGGATTTTAACAGACCTAGAGTTATGTAAATACTGTTATTTCTATGCATAATTTAAATGTAAACTTGGACATTATTGTGTTAATTACAGTAGGTAGACGGCACCCAGCTTCTTGCCAGAGGGACCTAACCAGTTCTTTTCTGTAAAAGTAGGTAATAATTTCTTGATTGCTTACCATTCGATTAGTTCCAATCGTAGGTTGGCTAGGTGCGTCAATTGCCGACAATTCACAAAAGCTAATACAGATGTAGCATTTTGACCTTGGATTGAAACATTCCGCGTATTGCGATGATAATCGACAATAACGGAAGCAGTTTGCGAGAAATATGAACATTACTAAGACGTTACAAATACATTTATGTACAGATATAGTCCAGCAAATGCGTTGCCGTTCCGTCACAAAACTGCGCAATTCCGGGAGATTAGCGACCGTACGACGAGGAACACAGTCGACACTTACCCACAGTCGCATAAATTATAAAGAATTTACGAGTTTACGTTCGAGTTCAAGAGTGTGTCCCGTGCATTCATTGAGCGCGTAGGTACTGCGCAACAAGTGCATAAAATCGTGGACGACTTATTTGCGTGGGGCAGTTGTTCGATTGATCGCCGTTGACATGGGTGCCGCCGCGAGAAACGCCCGTCCTCACGTCGTCACCAGGTGGATCTGCCTTCCTGTGCCGTTAGTAGTTCGTTATTAATTGATGTGTCCGTGATTTAGCCATAAATAACAAGTCTTAAGACCGTACAGGACAGTGACGAGCTGCCGAATAGAGTTGGCAGTAATGCAGTGAACGTGGCGATGTATCGTGATCAATTTAAACAGTGTTGCAGGATCTTTGTTGTAGTTACATAGTGGTAAATATTAGTATCGGTTGGATTCTTTTATTCCGTTATAGAGGACGTTGGCTACATTTGGCGTGATGCCTCTTTCTATGCTCTAGTTTGGCATGGAGCGTTTACTATGGGTACTGCCAACTATTTCTATTATTTAACCGCCAAGAATTGATGAAACCGAACGTCCCAGTCATTACTTTTGTTGTTTTCAATACCAATCAATAAATTACATTTTGTTGCTGACGTGAAATAATGTAATTTACAATTTCAGCTAATGGTTCAAGTTTGGTAAAATCGTGGACGTTTAATAAAATATTATTAAACATTTTTTTATAAGGAATAGTTTTCCATTAGGTAGGTACCTCCTTTATCGACTAGGTAAACTTATTATTAACCTGAGAAATACGAAATCTACTACTTCTAACAAGTAGGCTCATTGTTCTCTTTTATTTTAAGTATTAGTAATGCATTATTATCTATCAAAATCTACCTACAATAAAATAATATAACTGGGTAATTGAGTAGGTTCGTATAGTTTGTATAGTCAACGTACAGTACTTAGTGTTCAGAATGATAGTTCTCGATTCACCGTTTTAATTTAAATGGCCGTAGAAAATCAGTACGACGTGGCCCCGTCTCTTAGGGATCCCCACTCTTGAGATCATGTGAAATGCTCTTGATATTCATAAAGGCTGGTTTGTTTGTTCAAAGTTGTCAGATCTGCCCATTGATTTTTATAGAGGCTGGTTTGACTGTCCACGTATGTCTGAGCTGACCCAATGTCGTAATTACATTTTGCTGCTCTGAGTGACAAATGCTATTCATATTTACAGCGGCTATAGAGTATTTGTATGTACAGAGCTTTTGGAGATTTCCCAATGTTGTGGTTATATCTTGTTGAAATTAGAAATATGTACGTATCTCTCATCGATGTTATAAAGGTCTGGTATGGTTTTCCAGAGCTGGATATAATAACCATTGATGTTTATAAAGGCTAGTATGTTTTTCCAGAGCTGTCGGAACCCCGGCTGGCGCTGAAGGAGAGGCTGTGCCGCGGCGCGCTGCGCACGCTGGCGGCGCTGGGCGCGGGCGACGCGCACCTCCGCGGCCTGCTCCTCTATCACCTGCACGCCGCGCTGGCAGAGCGCGCCAGGCGCTCGCCAGACCTTTTTGAGGTACACCCTCCTGAATACACACCTTGAAACAATAGGGTTAAGAAAGGCATGCACGTGTGACCTTAGTAAGAGCTTTTCTAACTACTCAAACGGCGCAACGTAAACTTTCTATCGTAAAATTTGTATGGGAAAATTTGGTTTCCCAAACTGCCGTGAGTTGACCGTGATGTGAAATGAGTTCATGTTACGCCGATCGAGTAGTTAGAAAAACTCCTACCTACTACGGCCACTGATAATATAAAGTTAACGTTAGTATTCATTAGCAGTGCACAGTGGCGTCCGAATGTTTACTAGGTACGTGTATTGAAGTCTGCTATTAATACGTATAATTTAAGTTAATGTAGTCTTGCTACATTATACAAATTTTTAACCGTCAATTAAATTGTTGGCCACATATGATTATGTATGTGTAGGGTCATTGTTAGTGCACTAATTAACGCGATAGAAACTCTACAGGTTGCAACGACACAATAAGAGTTACACAAAATTTGAATCTAGGTTTTTCGATTGTAATGCTTTTGCGGCGTATAGGGAATGTAATGTGTAGATCGTGGGCGGCCGCGTCATAAAACTATACAAAAAATGTTAATGCACTCCAGTGCATTGACACATATTTTTTGTTTTTGAAGTTTAATAACATCGTTTATTAACGGGACAGATGGAAATTTAATGTTGTGACATGAAATTGGAACTGTGTTTAAAAACAAAGTGGAACCCAGTTCCCAAATATTCACTTATTAGTGATAGATTTTTGTTTTATATTTTCAGGAGCTGAAGTCAGAAATAGAAAGAACTATAGAACAAGCGTATACCATTCTTCAAGGCGACATATCATCCCCACCAGACCTTGAATTAAGACATAAATACCTCGGACCAGGCTGTGATAAACCCCATGAAGAGAGATTCTTTATTCTGGACGCGTCGGATACGTGTGTTTCTACTTGAATGAACGTTGCTTGTAATAATCTTGTGTATGTGCCTTAAAAGTGTATATAAATTAAGCGTTTATTGTAGTAAATAGTTTATTTGTACCTAACCTTTAAGAAAATTTACCTATGTGCCTAAAACTGTACCTATTATCTAAGTATTTTTAAAAATAAAGATCAGTTTTGTATTCCGTTCTTATTTATATAGCAAGTAATCCAGCTATAGTTTTGAGCCGAAGACCAATTTATAGATTAGGTATGCTTATGGGAGCTACATTAACACATCACTATTTTTTCTTAAAGTCTGCTTACTACTTACATTACATACATTATTAACATCTTTTTGAGCTAAAGGCAAGCAAACCTCAAAACCAACTAACAGTAGGTAATCCGTTCTGTTTGCGGTTATTCTGACACGCGGCTTGGATGACCTTAGATTTACAGATCTGAGACAGATTGTCTCCTGCAAATATTGATATATAGGTAGGTAGATTTATCTAAGGTAACATCTTGTGGTCCTCCAAGTACTTACTTAACAATAGATAAAATTCAACACTGGACCCGTGCGATATGCGACGTCAGAACGAACGAACCACTAGTTAACAATAAACCAGACAGTTTTAATGGTTTGTGTATCTTTCCTAATGGTTTGTTTGTTGTCAATTGTTGATGTACGGTAGCCTTCACAGCGTCCTGTAGGAAGCGCGCGGAACCCATAGTTCGCTGGGACGAGTATAAAAGATTTACATGACTAATATCAAAACCAGTAGGTAATAATTTTAATTAATTATGTATTTTTTAGTAGCTGGATTGGTATTGTCGATAGAAGGTAGGTACCTGAACGTTTTTCTATTAGATACGTCTTGTCAAGGAGCAAGGACGATGAAGACAAGTGGTTTTGTTAGAGACACCTCATTAGCAGCGAAGTCAAGAGAAACAATTTAAGGGATTAATACGGTACACATGTCGATAGATGGCGTTAGTAGAAAGAAATTACAAAATAATTCTTTTGAGTTGAAAAAAATATTAGACACAATAAGATTTAAAATTTTTAAGTATCCAAACGTTGAGAAGTTTTACTTCATGTGCACAACATGCACTCAATCTGTTTTTTTTATTGTTGTAGACATATTCTAGGACAGTAAAGTACTCTGTGAGAACATGTGAAGATGTGAACCAAGT
>DWKA01002321.1:0-10821 GCA_018249155.1 Panoquina ocola ocola
TATAGGTTAGGCCAAGGAACTTGGCCAGGCGGAAAAGAGACAGATAGATGCGCAGAAGTTCGTTTTTTAGGTAGCGAACCAATCACGATCCCCTGATACCTAAAAATGACTTCTGCGCATCTATCTGTCTCTTTTTTTCGGCTGGCCAAGTTCCTTGGCCTAACCTATACTATGCAATGCCTCCTCCCCTCTAAAATACCTGGCCTTTATCCCCCCTTGATCAGAAGTCAATTGTTCCCATGGGAATGCAATGTCTTACACAATCTGAGTTGTACAAACTGATTAGTAAGTCACAGCTTTTCTAAATACACTTCTTTCAACAGCTCAAAGAACCTTGTTTCAAATTAAAGCCAATCAACACTTACAGAGCTGTGGTGGTTTGTGCATCACTGATGACTTGCTCCAGGAGGTCCACAGTTGCCATAGCTATTTTGGTTGACCCTTGGATCTTTCTAGAACAAATACAAAAAATCTTATATTTATGTATGGGTAAAATCTTTATAAGGCTATGTAAAAAAATAAATCCTGTATCTCAATTTTTGGTTTGCGCTAGAAATTTTATAGATATTGATTATTAAGTCTAATTTATGCTGTTTTTACAATCAGCTTAGGTGTTTGAAATATCGAACAGCCACTCTAACAAAAGATGCTCAATGTAATGAGCATTTACTAGCACTGTCTGGAGTATCTTGTGTACAAAAATTATGAATTAGCTATCAGAGACACTGCAATGCCAGATCAGCTAGTTAAAAATGTATACACAGCAGGTGGCTATTGTGCAGACAAGCTTTTCAACTTTTAAGTGTTCACCATAACTCATAGAGATCAAAGACATTGTTATCAAAGAGTATTATCAATGCAGTAAATTACAACACAATTCTATGTTGGAAATCTATATTTTCTATTACACAGTAAAACAGACTTGTTTCACAACTTTCACATAACATGAGAAGTGTCAAAACTGCAACATGATAAAATACAAATGAAATTTATAGTTTCTATTACACAATTATTTCATGCAATTGTGTAGCAGTTTGTGATAATTGTGACCCAAGCCCAGCAGTGGGACAGACATGGGTTGTAATGATGATGATGATTGTGATAATTATATAAATATAGCAACATATTATTAGAAGAAAGTTGTTAGCTCTTATAGTCGTTGAAAACGAAATATACAGTGAATAATAAGACATGAACTGGGCATCATTGCCACGACTCACCCACTTCTCATGTCGGAAACAAACTTAACGACATGTTCCAGAGATTTCTCATCCAATTCCTTTATCGGACCTTCTGACGGTGCCATATTTATTTCTGCGTTATACCTGCTACAGTAATAACAATACGATGATAAAAGGATAACAAATTTTAATTCAAGAAAACAAATATAACATAACCTCTAGCCCACCTATACAAAAGATATGAACTAACTGTCAGTGTCACTTCATTTCATCATCTGTCACTTTTCACCTTGCGCGAGATTTTGTCACATTGGGCATGCTACAAAAATATTGCCATCTACAAGGTGCCACATATTAATTAAAATTATATTTTATGTATTTCCATATCCCTTTAAAATGAACTCCCACACATTGTATAAGGAGAAAACAAACTTACACTAATAGCAGTAATAGCCTAGTGATTTGAACGTTGGTTACTTGAACGGGTGGTCGTGCGTTCAAATCACAAGGAAGTTGTATTTTGTATTTCAAGCACCTCTAGTATTTCAAGCATCTGTGGTCACACAGCTGTGACCTGTCATCACTAGTGCTCCAGTCATAACAAAATCTGACTGTCATTAGTGTCAATGATGATTTGAATCGATTTTCTACTTTCACGAGTTTCACGGCTGGAAATTTAAAAAATCCGTCTTCTTAATGATGAAGAATGATGTGGAAAGAAAGTAAAAACAAAATGTGATTGTACGTTTTAGTCAAATTGGATATTGTTACTGTCTATGTATGGAAAATTCTATTGTTCGGTGGAGTTTGTGCGAGTTCAGACAACCGTAACGCTTGAACGATTGTATGCAGTGGTATAGTTAGGATGCACTACTGCAGTGCATTAAAATTCAAAAATGGATGTTTCTCCCGATGAGGATAACTATCAGGGTCGTCTACTGCACCAGGTACATCACCAATATATTGATAAACTTTGCTCACAGTGAAGGAAAGTTATAAATACATTTGTGTTATTATCTCTGTAATACACTTGTTTAAGCCAATTATAGGCCTTGAAATCTTGTTTACAGACTTAAATCTTTTGTATTAAATGATTCATTGCCTTACTGATGCATAGTGATATTATAAATTCGTAATTTAATATAAATTACTGATCACAATATGTTATAGTCTCTTTTACATATAAGAGCTTGACTATTCCAAATAATATACAAAACTAAAAGATTGCTGTATAAAATATTATTTTCTGTAACATAAATCTTTCGGAACATTTTAATAACAGAGGGTGTTAGGAGTACTAATTATTTATATTAATTAAAGTTAAGTTATCACATTCTTGTGTGTGTAACTTATTATTCTTTCAAATTATTTAAAATGTTCTAAATGCCCCAGCTTCATGCATATTAAAACCATATTTAGGACTTACCCACCAACAAGTGAATATCATTAGAAAGTGTTAACATCATAAAAAAATGTAAAGCATTAATTTTGCTTCTCATCCCCCAGGCAGCACTATGGGACAACCTGGAGCTACTGCAGGAGCTGCTGGCCGGCGGGGCGGATGTGAATGCACTGGACCAGCACTCGCGCACTGCCCTCCATGCAGCAGCCCTGGCCGAGCGCAGTGACTGTCTGCGGGCGTTGTGCGCTGCTGGGGCTGACATTGATATACGCTCTGATGAAGACACTGGAGGAAAGGTAGTGCTGCAACTGAAATAGGATATATACTCCATTTCAATGATGTTGCAAGGAAAAGTAAAGATGTATTTTTGTTAAAATAATTTTGGCTTTTGAAAAATGTTAAATAATATTTTTTTTTCAACTAGGCTTAACAGATAATAAAAATATTGCATCGTATGTTAGTAGCATGAAAGCAATGCTCTTATGAGAAGACGTGCCTTATGTTTCGTATTGTATCTATTAATAAAATCTAACATGAGGGAATTACTTACAACAGTTACTATTTACAACTAATAAACCGGACGCCCCAGCGTGAGCACAGAGTCAATCACGTAGACACACCCGAAACCGGTAGTGAGACAACTATGTGTTGTAATGATGATGATTATACCCCCAGACGGCGCTCCACATCGCAGCAGAGCGTGGTCACGCAGAGAACGTGCTGGCGCTGCTGTCGGCCGGCGCGGACCTGACCGTCACCAGCGCCGGTGGAGACACGCCGCTGGCGCTCGCGGAGAAGGGCTGCCACCGCCACGCTGCGCAGGCGCTGCGGCATGCTAGAGGTCAGTGGGGACTTTCTTGATAGTCATGGTTCAGTTACTGACTCATGATAATTATTAAGAGGTCCTGACTACTACGCGGCGGGTTGGGTACTGACAGCGGCAGATGATTTTGCTTTCTGATTTTTTTGTATATATTATATCTTAAAGTGGATGCTTGCATTATTGTTTAATGGGATAAGAGCTTTATTTTATGTATGTATAGATAATACTATGTATTCAAAATCAAAATCAAAAATCATTTATTCATTTGGGTGCCCAAGGCACGCTTATGACCGTCAGTTTTTTAGTATACCATCACTTCATAGCCCACTTTAAGGATCCCGTATGTCGTGGATGCTATTAAGAATACATACAACCAGACGGATAACAAAAAGATAAGTTGGAGCACTTTGGGAAACAAACCTAGTAACCTTTTGAATGACGCTTCAATATAGAAACTATTCCGCCATAGAGGTCGTCATATTATTATATCGTAAATACATGCTTGTTTACCAATGAGTCAGTGATGTGTGGGGAGAACTACTTAAGTTGTTTTTTGTTATTGGATTTAGATACATACATAATAATATAGGTACACATTGGTACAAATTATTTCGAGTTCCAATGATAAACCAGAATCGCAATGCCCTTTACAATATTGTGTGGCAAAATATTCTACATATCCACATTCGCGTCCATATTGTCACACCTGTTAATCCGGAAGGGCTTGGCTTTCGTGACCACATTAACGTAATGACAGGCTCTGTCGGCTACAGCAATGCGTCAAATATTTACTTCATTGACGCATTCTTCGCATAAACAATTTGCGTTTGCATATTTCCGTTTATTTATTCGTTTCCCGCTTTCTCGATTGTTATGTGAAACATTTGGGATCGTAGACAACTTACAGTCCAATGATCGGGTTAACAAACACATTGTAGGTCTCTGCAACACTGTAGCAGGAGATTCTGCAGTGAGAAAATAACCATCGGTCCATCCACATCAGTCATTACTGAGAACGCTTATTAGGTTTATTAGCACATCACTTAACACCCTGTAGGTATATATCTCTAATATCTGACAGATACATCTGTCACTCGCGAACAATCTCCTGTTCATTGTATCTATTAAGCCTCGTATTCATGGTAAACATTTGTTGAGCAACGTGTTTGCTGTCACCATATTGCAGGCAAAATTTGTGTTGCGGAGTTGACGTCCGGCGAGCGAAAACATCAATTTGTCAAAGTTTCTAGCAGCATTCTCGCTGTTCATCAACAACGTTGATCAACTGCTGCTAAACAAATGTTTACCATGAATACGGGGCTTTACGCTCGCCGGGCATAAACTTCGCAACATAGCGTGATCAACTCCGCAACATAAGTGTTGCCCGCAATATGCTGCCAGCCTCTAGGCAACATGTTTATGCAACCAGGTTGCTAGACAAATGTTTACCATGAATACAAAGGCTTGTAAAAAATATCGGTGTGTTATTATCATTGACGTCAGACCAGAACACAATTGCCATACAGCAGAAATTGATAATACATACCTTCCATACATGGTACACCTTATGTTATAAAGTCACATGTATGTTTCCCCAGACGTACTGTGTGGACGCTCAGACGGCGGACTCGGCGTGCACGGCGTCGGCCTACCTGTGCGGGGTCAAGGTGAACGAGGGCACGCTGGGCGTCACGGCCGCCGTGCCGCGCAGCAACTGCCTCGCGTCCCGGGACAACTCCACCCACTTGCTGTCCATCGCTGCGTGGGCACTGGCCGATGGTCGAGATGCGGGTATTAAATCGAATAATTTTTTATGTAACTACTAGTTTTCCGTCCGCGGTTTTACCCGCCGAATTATGACTGAAACACAGTGCAAAAATTTTATTCACTTTTTTACATTGTAACGAAACTGTTCTTCTAATTCGACGCCAACGACATCCAGGTTAATCCATCCATTAAATCCATTCATCCGTTGTTGCGTGATTGAGGCAAACAAACAAAATATAATATTATACAAACTTATTATACTTTTATTCATAATATTAGTATAAATATAATATTTATAATACTAGTAGGATGATGGCACATTGCCTAGAGTAATATTAAAAACGATTTAACGCAGGTGTTGTGACGACGACGCGGATCACTCACGCGTCTCCCGCCGGAACGTACGCCGTGGCCGCCAACCGGAACTGGGAAAACAATGCACAAGTACAAGACTCCGGCCAGGATCCCAACATCTGTCCTGATATTGCGCAGCAGCTAATTAAGTCATATCCTGGCAATCAATTTAAGGTTATCTATTTATTGGTTATCTATTTATTAATTTAGTATATGTGACTTCAGTAAAATGGTATCAGTGACGCTTTTATAATTTACAGGTCATACTGGGCGGAGGTAGGCGTGAATTTCGACCAACTACCGCCGTTGACGAAGAAGGTGCTAAAGGACGCAGAACCGATGGTCGCGATTTGATCCAAGAATGGATTGCGGACAAGACATCGAGCAATGTGAGCCATCAGTATATTTGGAATCGCGATCAGCTACTGGAGGCGAACGCGTCGCTGCCCGACTACCTTTTGGGCCTGTTCGAGGCTGGCCATCTGCAATACAACCTGCAGGCGAACCACGTCACCGAACCCTCGCTCACCGAGTTGACGGAGGTAGCCATTCGCTCGCTTCGGCGCAACGACAAGGGCTTCTTCCTATTCGTGGAGGGTGGTCGCATAGACCACGCCCACCACGACAACATGGCCGAGCTCGCTCTGGACGAAACCATAGAATTCTCGAACGCCGTCGAGCGCGCCACCGAACTGCTCGACGAGGAGGACTCCCTCATCGTGGTGACCTCGGACCACGCCCACGTCATGTCCTTCAATGGGTACAGCCCGCGCGGCACTAACGTGCTCGGCGCCTCGAACAGCCGCGACGAACACGGCCGGCCCTACATGACGCTGTCGTACACGAACGGGCCCGGCTTCCGGTCGCACGTGGACGGGAAGCGCGTCGACGTCACCGCCGAGCAAAACTTCGGCAGCGAGGAGTGGAAATCGCACGTGGACGTGCCACTGGAGTCGGAGACGCACGGCGCCGACGACGTGGCGGTGTTCGCGCGCGGCGTGCACCACGCGCTGTTCACGGGGCTGTTCGAGCAGAGCGGCGTGCCGCACCGCATGGGCTACGCCGCGTGCTTCGGGCCCGGCCTGCACGCGTGCTCCGCCGCGCCCGCGCTCCACACCCTCGCTCCCGGACTCTTGTTGCTTCTTGCGATGTTATTGTCTCTCCAGAGTCTCCGGTAATCCCAAAATATAGCGTATTTAGCATAGGACCTTAATAATAATAAAATATATAATCTTATCAAACATGAGCTGCGCATTATGAAGACTTTTGTGACTTATGAATAATGCGCAAAGGTTCATAAATCTCAAAATTTCAAGATTCGAGTAGGTAATATGTGGATGCATTGTAAATAAAATTATTTGTGATATTTAATATAATATTAGCCATAATTACATGTTGTACATATTTTATAAAGCAATGAATTTTAAACATTTCCATTCTTGGTTTTATTTATAGTCAACTTTAAGGTATGAAAGGCCTGCTAATTAAGTGACGACCGATCTGAGTGTCCGATTTCCAGTGTTCTATCGACAATAATTGAATAGCCCGACTCGATAACCGGTATTGTCATAACAGTAACGCTTAACATAATTTTGGGCCTGGGATTTGTTAAGTCGACCAATTGAACTTATTGTATTGAACATAGAAAACGGAGAAGGTATTGAAGGTTCGCTAGATACCCACTACTAATGAAAAAATTATAATGTTCAAGATTAAGCGTAAGATACTTTTTAGTCTATCTCCGTCTGCCAGTCTGTCAGTAGGCAACGAGGAATGCGGACAGTCTCTTGTAAACTGAAACAATCGAAATTTTCACACATGATGTATTTCGGTTTCCGTTATAATAACAAATACTAAAAACAGAATAAAATATTTTGGGCAAAGGGAGATCTCCCGGCCAAGCGAGATGTGCTGCTCGGGGAGCGGCCGAGCTCCGACTGACTTGCGTTCGGAACTTGTATACCTATATAGGCAAGCGATGTAGAAAACTTCGATAGCGAGATTCAGTCCAGTGGCGAGGTTTGCTACGCCACAATATTTTTAAGGGGGGCTCTCACACAACAAACGTGATATTTTGGCTCGATATTATTATAACAACGGCAACAAGAAGACTCTTGAAATATTCCCAGAATATTTATAAATATCTAGCTGACCTGGCAAACTTTGATTCGCCTCAAACCAATAAATAAAAAATGCTGAACAAATCAATTAAACAATACTTAGAATTAGGTTTTCTCGATGTCAAATGTTAAGAACAATTAAGAAAACAAACAAAAGTGAAAGGAAAACAGCCATTAGTACGGACACAAAACGAAGCGCAGGCGCCATCTTGCAACGGGACAGAGATCTGTGACTGCGCTCTTGCCACTCCGTGCTTGGACAGTCGTGGTCGTGACATTACGTATTGAGATTAGATTGTAATTATGTTGTAATTACTGGTAATGAAGAACATGGAAATGTGAAGATGTGGAGCACTAACGGTATCGAGGTGATAATAATGGTAATGAAGTATAATGAGATATGCAGTTACACAGATATGATGGGCGGAGAGTTTTGTTGTTCTTGTGGATCAATAAACTGGACGGGTTATGTGAAGATTCATCAGTACTATAAGATGTGAGGTAGTAATGTTATTACGTGTCAATGTAATGGATCAAAGAATAAAAGTGTTGAGATTGTACAGACTACCTTCATTGTGACCTATAACCCACGTAGGGCCGCTATACTACAATAATAAAAGAGTTAGGTTACTTTAATTTACTTACTTAACTTAACTTTAATTTGCTAAAAAAATGTGTTATCTTTAAATAAACCAGCGTATAAAAAAAATGTACTACCAACAAATTGCCAATGACTTTAAAAACTACCTCAAGATGTTAGAATTACGTGGACATAATAATGTGGTGGTGTAATAATTATAACGTCTTGAGAAATTAACTTTATGCGCTTGGTAGCGAAAAACCATATCTTACCACTGTATTTCTAGTAAACGTAAAAAGTGATTTTCATTAGTTATGATGTAGTTTGTAATCAAAATCAAACAGCCTAGTTTAAATGTTTGCTGAAAAAGTAAGTTTAGCTGTATCAAATCGTTGTCTGTTTAAATTACTGCAAATAGGTAAACGTTTAAGTGATTTTTGAGTGTTTATCGATTTGTCGTTTTGTACAGAAAGGTTTAGAGATTTGGACTTTTGAGCAAGTGAATGGGTCTTTATTTTGCTATGGCTGAAAATCGTCGTCGTGGAGCTCGCCTGCTCCCATATAGACCAGGTGAATACGCCATGATGCACTATCTTTATCGTTTTGCACGAAGCAACTTTATTGTAACTTTTTGTGTCGTTCATTTTCCTTTATAGTAACTGCTTTTTTTATTAAACATTTTAAAAATATTTAGCTATCTCATCTCGATTACAAACTACATCACAACTAAAGCAAATCACTTTTTACGTTTACTAGAAACACAGTGGTACAATATTGATTTTTGCTACTTGGTGCTTTACTTATTGTTCCGAGACTTATTTATTTCTGCAGCTGTTTTTTATCACTGTCAATTTTAGTCTCTAATATATCGCTTTTATAAAATACGCTTTATTATTTTAACAGATCAGTAAAAAAAGCGTTAATGGACCGTCCCAAGCCTGCCGAATGCATAATGTAAAAAAAAACCGCGAGTAAACTTTTTCAATTTTAGTTACCGGCTCGTGAGGATTTCTTCTTTCAGCTAAGTAGTTCAGATCTATAGAACATACTGGCCATACTGGCAACCAACGAACCAGTAACAACTGACCCTGAGTCGGTGAAATTGGACTTAAAAGCTAAGTCAAAATTAATATTATTGGTAGACCCTATACTTTATGTTCATATCCAAGATGCGAAAAATTCTAAACAGATTTGGAAAAGCTTAGCAAAAGCGTTCGAGGATAGTGGGTTAACGCGAAAGGTTGGCTTATTAAAAGAGCTCATCAATACGAACTTGGAAGATAGTTTATCGGTCGAAGACTATGTTAATAAGATAGATAGATAAGATCATGGACTCACCGTTTCAAGAATCCAGTAGGTGGTCCGATAAATGAGTGAACCAAGTGACACGGAGCGGTCAACACAGAGAAGATGGGACGTCGTGACGTGAATAACATCTGCCCTAACATCACCACTGCATGACGATCGCGACCGTTCTTTCGAGAGCGTATCGGCCTAGAAGAAAAATGATTCCTAAAACCACTAAAAACATTGATTCCATTAAGGAAAACATGACCGAGGCGATTCGATTAAGGAAATTGCATCTGTGTAATTAATACCGTCGAGTACAAAGAAGTCTAATAACCATACGGTTATCGGATCGTAAATAGATAATCGCAAAGTCGAAACATGAAGAATTAAATGATTAGGAGCCACAAGGTTCTCCTCAAGTCATCAATGGACATCATCTAGGTCGCGAAGCAGTGTAATCAAAATGAAATCCATCTATACTTATATTATAAAGAGGAAAGATTGGTTTGTTTGCACGGTTGTATTAAATAGGCTCTGAAACTACTAAACCGATTTGAAAAAATCTTTCACCATTCGAAAGCTACATTATACACGAGTAACATAGGCTATATAATAGGGTTCTGTAAGATATTTGGGTTTTTCGGACACAAGGTGTAAAAATTCAACTAGAAAAGTTACTTATTTTGCATATCCTGCCTAAACTGTAACAGATAGAACCATAAAATGTTATGATTAATTGTAGATCTTATAAATATCTACAAGAAAGTCCGAGACACACTATAGGTACTTAACCCGGCGAGCATGAGGTGAAAAAAAGTTACATCAGCAATGTGGCAGGGTATGACATACCCAGATCATTAAAGTACCATAACAGTATTCCTAATATGTTACACATAAATTAGTTGATTGTAGTGTGTAGCACATAGAATCACGATAATGAAATTATACCCAAAAGTGTTACATTATGAAATAATAATTACTTACTGATCATTTTCTTCAACAATCTACTTTATACGAAAGAAATTTAAGGTTTTGGAAATTCAACTAAATATAACAAAAATAAATGTTTTTAACAATCTAAATCAACTGAAAACACAAAATAATGAGTTCCTCCATAAGAAAAAAAAACAAAGAACTGGATTCGTAAGATTTAATAGACTAACTTACTCGCCCTCGCTTTGCCTCGGGAAAAATAGTAGGTACATACCTATTCACCCCCTTTAAGGTTTATTTACGGGATAAAACCTATCTTATGTCCTTTCTAGGATCTCAAAGTATCTCCATGCCAAATTTCAATAAAATCT
>DWKA01002322.1:0-10820 GCA_018249155.1 Panoquina ocola ocola
TAAACATATTTAAAAATGATACAACTCGTCACAGTGTCAGTCTTATGTATCATTGATTACTTGATTCTCTTCTCAATCTTGAAGTTTTGGAATATAATTCAAGAGAAATTGAACAGAAGATCAAAAAGATTGAAGAGAGAAATCACAATCTACATAATCACGGCCGGTGTAAGGGTAAATAAGTAGACACAAAGTTCCTTGCTCGTGTTTCGTCCAAGTTCGGAGTTCCACTTCCAAGTGGTATTTTCAAGGAGGCATTCTCAGATCTGTTCACAGTGTTCGCAGTCCCAAACTTTTGTGCAGATCACAATCTTGCCTCGGACCCTGTTGCCAAACTTAGCGAGCTCGTCTTGGGGAATAGAAACATTGAATAAACGACGTTATCTGCGGACTCGGGTCTGCATTCCAAGTTGCTGTCTCAACTTTGGTCTATTGAATTTGACTTTAGTATACCGAGTGATTAGGTATTTGAATTAATTGTTTTTATGTCTTTGTCTATCAATTTGAAGATGCTTTAAGTGACCAAATATATTAGATATGTGACTAATTACAATGTTTTTCGTTGCAACTCAAATAAATAAAAACATATTTGAAGAATATATTTCGTTAATTGACTTTTCAATAGAAAGACTACATTAATATTTTAGCTTTATTATACCTTACCTTAGTAGTATTTTTGGATTTTTTTTCGTCTCTAGAATTATAAAACATACATAATTTTAATGTTTAAAGAAGTGTTTTTAAATTGTTTTCATTTACAAAATTTGATCTTCAATCTCTTAGCTAACTATAACGTAACGATTGGATACTTGAACCTTTAAAATCAATTTATTTTTTAATGACACCAAAAAACCAAAAACATATCTACTCAAATCATCATTCCTACAAGTCTCCATAGTCCAACGACACTACGGTACTGGAATCAAAGGGTCGAGGGGAGAGTGGGGCATTGAGGGCATCGAACGCTCGTCTAAGTGAGGCATCGGGGGGAGGCCGGGGTGCGACTCACCGGCAGCGAGCAAGGCTTGTCGAGCACCAGGAGCTCGTCATCCGAGTGCACGATGCGCAGACCACTGGCCAGCACTGGCGTCTCGTGCCTGACGCAGCCACAACATTGCGTTACCCGCTTGTCATGCTCATGTTCATTTAGTTCGGTTTTTATTGCGGTGGGGGCATAGAAAGAGGCATCCTGAATCGTGAGGGGGGCGACGGAGTTTTTTGGATAGACGCACTTGACGGTGAGTAGTTTTTGAAAAGGGAGGTCTTTCGTTAGGGCTTGTTTATAATACGACACTATACACGGTACACTCAGCGTATACATCGAATGTCTCTGTATGAACAAGAGTGTCCGTAATTGGAAAATTTATAGCAACACAAAAATTAATGTCGCATTAATCGTTAAGTTTTCGTTCTGTATAAGTGAAAACAGTACAGACATTAATGTCTGACATTTATGTCAGAATTTGTGTCGCAGTCTAAACGTACCCTTAGGCAAGTTGATGTTGGGAGCAGTGCTTTGTTGTTTAGTGCAATATCGCAATATTTTTTTTGTTTATTATATTAAATAGACGTAGAATAAGTTATGTATTTGTAATATAAAACTAACATACTTTAAGTAAAAAAATTAAAAACGTAATTTTAATTACTGCTTGAGAAGTTAAATGTGAAGTGTTTCGTGGAAATTTTAGAACTGGCAAATTCAGAGGGTAATAAATAGTTAAGTTACGTTTAATATTTTATTAAGCTGGAGTACCCTCTCTTTTTCTCCTCTCAGTTTTGCATTACTTTAAGCTTTCGTATTTGTAACATGATTCTGGAAAAAAAATAAGAAGAACCCAACAGAGAGGGGCCCCGTCTACCTCATTAAATCCAGGATACCCCTTTGTGAACCTGTACCAGTTTTTAACGTGACGTGGTGAATGCTACGTTTGTTCAGTCTACCAAGTACCAAGCTGGCATAGTTTGTTGCTTGAATCGCAAATGTAGTCGCGTAAGCAGTAACTTCATTTATGTAAATTAAAACAATTTGACGGTACCCCCACACAGGGGATACCATGCTTTATTTATAATCAATTCAAAACTCTCATAAATAAATTATTATTTATGTTACTGTTATTAGATAGTTAAATGATTTACTTTTTACTTGGTTTTTTAGTGGTAGTTTTAACTTTGTCAAGTGTGCAATAAATAAATAACTTTTTGTTTTGCAGATCAACATGATGCTATAGAATACATATAAATAAATAAGAAATATAACAATGAAGTATTGGTCTCCGCCAAATGCATAATTAAGAACTTATTTACATAATTAAAATACAAATATATTATAGGAAAAATTGCCAAAATACTACGGAATTAGAATGTAAAAATAACATGAGCACTGACGAAATAGTAATACAGAAAGACAGGATATATTCTTTAAACAAAGTAAACTTGTATATTTCTAAATAATCTGTAGAATGAAACAAAATACACATATAAAAATATATAGTACATAAATATAAATAGCATTTTACTAAATGTCATTTCCAATCGCTTTTATAGAAAATCTTATTTATTACTACGAGTATTACAAGTAACATAATTATTACTATTACAAGTGAATAACTTCCCGTGAAGCCTAACTTGCTCCTAGCCTCATACCATCGTCATCACACAGGTAATCAGCTGCTAAGAGCTTCGTTGCGTTTCGGGAAGGCTTGAAAATCAGTTATTTCTTTCTTACCTTTAGGCTTCAATATATCGCCTATGTTATCCAGGACCTACTTTCGAAAATATCGCGGAGATGTCAAGTACATAATACAGGTTTCCTCATGATGTAATCTTTTACTACTGCAAGTAATTAATTTCTTATACGCACTTATCTTTTAAGGAAATAACAAGATGCTATTTATGGGATTAACGATGCAGCACACATTTATAAATGGGACTTTGGTGCGTATTAAAGGTGATTTTTTTGTTAATTTACATCATAAACTTAGTGCAAAAAGTAGTTAACTATGTTTTATGTAATGTGGAATTGTTTATCCTTATTTTGATACAACAATAATTATATAAAAACCACTTTGTCATCTTGTGAGTTCCGCGGTCCAACACCCGGCAGGAACAAGAACATTTATTTTTGTATTAAATCAATATTAATATTGTAAACGGTATGTGTGTTTGTTATACGTTTTAACTAAACCGAATTTCAGAATGTCCCATATCATCAAAGGATTTCAGCTTGAATTAACGACAGCTATCTAACGACAATGGTCGAATCCGATCGACGTACACTCCAAAGCGTGGAAACGCTGAAGAAATTCTACGACTAGCATTAGCCCAACCAACTTCCGACCCCACAAATTCCTTATCTCTTAGTGAAGTTCCTTAAGTCGGATTAACACAAGTCTATGCTAAGACGACTTCTTAGTAAATTCATATGCAAGTAGCACCAACATTATTAAAAGTAGAGTAGTAGTATCTTTGTGACCAAGTTACGCCGGCGTGACTAATATCATTTGAAACATGGACATTTTTTATGACACACATTTCAACAGGCAACCGCGTCGGTAATAACTTCGGATGCAATTTGAGCCGACTGTGCGGAATATGACTTTTTGCGTAAATAAAACATTGAAATCCTTCAAATGAACACATTTTTATTCGAAATGAAACCCGTGCAGTCACGGACGTCAGATTAGGCTCCGGGCGGTGGTGAATCTTAATAAATTAACACAATCAAGGAATGAGGGTCAGAAGAAACTCTTTGTGGGGGCAACGTTCGTTATTTATTACTTTTACGTCAGCTGTTCGGCCATTTTTATGTTGGGGCCACGTCACACTCGATACATTTTAGGGTGTTGAAGAATGCTTCCTTTGAATGAATTCTAAGTCAATCATATCTGGATATTCTTTCTCTTGGATGAACGAAGTTTATCGAATTAAGTGTGACTGAGATGTCAATGGGTTCATACTAATGGTCGACCTACATAATTATGTCGTGTCCCATCAAATTTGCGAGAAACCTTTTGTTTACTAACTAAGACAACGACCATATTCTTCGCATATACATCAATAGACTGATAATTCAATCTGATTGTTCCCTTAAAATTTTATAGGAACACCTTATTAGTTTTAAACAAAATTTAGCTCACACCTTCATAGATAAGATAGTATACCATAAAATGTAGTCACAGCTTTTCTCAGCTCCAAACTAAGACATAGGCTTCTAACCCAAATATAGTCCCAGAACTAGAAGCCAAATGTGGCAGAACCCCGCGGTGACTGCGAAATGAGAGAGCATGTCCAATTAAGGTGATGGATGCAATATCACTATGGGAGGTCCAGGGGCCCGATTGGTGATATATCTGCGCTGTTTGTCGTACGTCGGCGGAAATACAACGTTTGAGATTTCGATTGTCCTTGGAAATATTCTACATACATTCAATAAGGAAAATCGCTAATGTCTGTATAAGAACAAGAACATTTCATGAAAAATAATTGTGGACGGCTTCTTGAAAAGTTTTACAATCCAAAAAAATAATTTTGGAATTTTTATCTTTCTGTCTGTATGTTTGCAAACGTAAACGACGCGTTTATAACAATAATTGTATTATTGGAGGCGCACCCAAAGAATTTCCCCCAACTTCGCTAACTTAAAAGTCGAGATATTTTTCAATGTTACAGAAGTATAAGATGATAAACAATAAACTACAAAAACACATAACATGTTAAAGGGGCCACATGAAAAAGGGGACCAATTGGATAACATTTCCCGGAGCGAAGTGAAATAGTTTACTTTTATATTCGTGTCCATACATATGACTTTCCCCAGAAGGTACGAGCAGCTCGGATACTACAGCAATCATTTCTGCAAATAACGCTCATCGTCTACGTTCTTAGTAGACGCTGCTCAGAATTCAACGGGAGTTTGTGAAGTTTTGCATAAATTTGATTACGGCATAAGGTGTATTTTCGCTTGACTTGTTACGAGGTGGAATATTTCAAGGAAATTCCTCGCAGTTTTTGTGTATAACGTGTTTATTTGATATACGTAAATGTGTTTCTTTGACAGGACTCTGGAGGGCATGTGTCTTCGTGATTGAGGAAGGCTTCGGGAAGCCTTTGGCACTGGTTTATGGCCAGGCCAGGTATATTAGCGAGAAAACGCCAAATATTACAAAGAAATTTGTGAGCATAAGAATTCTCTTTAATATCTAAAACGTGCTTCAAGCCCGGACTTAAAAGTAAGTTATAAACTGTTTATAACTTTGCAATAAGTCTCTTATCTAAGTTCACAGCGATGATTCAAGAATACTAAAGTCGTGGTTAAAACACGGTTTGTTTTATGTATACTATTAATATTATAAATGTGAAAGTTTGCGTGTTTTATGTTTGTTCCTCAATCACGCAAAAACGGAATAAAATTTGATACATGGATAGTTTATAACCCGGAATAACAACGGACACTATTTATCCCGGTAATCCTGATTAATTCCCTTTTATTACATTAACTAGATGGCGCTGGCGTCGATTTAGAAGAATGGTTTTGATAAACTGTGTTATAGTCGAATTTCCGCACGGACAAAGCCGCGGGCGGAACCTAGTTTCCTATAATTCAAAATATTTCTCAGTTTGGAAACAAGCAACGAACCATATTTTACGCAAACGTGAACCAGAGCGAACTAAGATTTTGTTATTCAATTCCCTTAGAGATATTGAAGGAATTTACCGAGATGTATCCGATAGAGAGAGCCCACACTCGGCTCCAGCTACACGAAATACGTCTGCAATAAATTCCGAAGACAATAACATTTATTCGTAAAAACTACAAATAGAGAAGGGAATATCATCATCACAATAATTGATTTTACCAAAGACTAACTCGAGACTGAGTGTAGCGTCCTATATAGGTAATAAAACAATAGGCTCCGATCTTGAGGTATGGGTCCATTTCTGCGCTTTAGTGATGTTTGTTCAGCCATGGAACAGACAGATAAAGAAAGCGTAATTAACAAAATATAAGCCTGTAACGAACGCAAAGACAAATAGTAAATTATCTGAAAAGTACCTCCCGCTAATACGGAGGTTTTATTTAAATATCTTCCATGTTTAAATTCAAATAAATTTATCTTACGCACGCATGAAAATTCCATAAATATTTTTCAACATGCATGTAAGTAGGTGCATGCCTACCTTATTTCAATAAACTTATAAACGTCAAATATTTTAAATCTACCACCGTTGCCGCGTTGCGGAATAGAACCTTATTAAGTGGAGAAGAAATGGCATCATATACATATAGACATGATGTGTCCGTGTGTCTGTGCAAGCCACCTGCGACACTAAAGTCATACCACGGTCTTGGGAGGTTTCAACTTGAGAGTGAATAAACCTGGCGATATACGTTATGCAAAATGGAAATATTCAAAGAAATTTTATGATGGACCGTTTCCAATATGGTTTCCAATATGGCGAGTGGTGTTCCTGCGATATGCAAGGTGCAGTATGTTCAATACTTTATAGATAACTAGCTTCCGCCCGCGTCTTCGCCCACGTGGAATTTCGATTGGAACACAGTGTAAAAATTTGATTCATATATTGTTTACACTGTAACGAAACTTTTCTTCAAATTTGACACCAATGCCATCTACGTTGGTTTTTTAACATTTAATGCATTAAAAAGGAACTACCAGGATTATCGGGATAAAAATTAATCTATGGGTTATTCCGGGTTGTAAACTATGAATTTATTTAAAACAACCGAACTGGAATTTAGAACTCAATTTCAATTAAAATTTGTAGTGATCGTATCATTTATGAATTTTCAAACTTCAAACAGTAATTATCAAAAGAATAGTCTTTCACTGTAACAGGGACCCTTAGTGAAATTCTTAATAAGAAACATACGTCTATTAACAAATCTAAATTAATTATACTACATAGAAAAGTATCAGCGTGGGTCACGTGACACGTGTGTGAAGTCAGCTGGTGTAATAACCATATAAATATTTTGTTTAAAACTTCATTGCATATATTTTACGTAGTAATATGTACTACGGAGTTTTATATGTAAGTATAGAAAGCACAATTAAATACAATATAATTAATTCATCGCTCGAATATCGTTAATGGCCGCTAATAATAATGATCGGCAAATAACTCGTACAAATTTCGAATTTAATGTGGAAATTCAACTCCATAAACGAAACAGTGAATTATTCACCTGCCAACAACTGAATTAATATAATTGAAACGTGAATTTTCAGCTTAATCAAGATGGGTTGAATGACCTGTAATTACATTTTGTTTAGTCTCCAATATAAACAAAATACTTACCTCTAGTACTGAAGGACGATGTCTTTGTTCTTATCAGTTAAATAAACAACTCTGTATATATACCCAACACCTTAAATTGAGAAATAAATACAAACATACCAGTATTATGTACAGTTGAATCTGACACGTCGACTGTGACATTGGAATGAAGTGATATTACCAAAGAATATAGAGAGAACAGAAAGTTTTATAATTAAATACTTAACATAATTATTTAAATCCAAAGAATTTATTTAAACTTTAAATTAGCACACTACTGAGTTTTTTGTTATCTCGTTAACACCCTGTATAAATTCAAACAGCAAATTTATTCAATTAAGAAAGTCAAAGTTGAACTTGTAAAACGTAAAAAAATATAGTACGAACTGAAATGTTTCGCCACTGCAGCGTGCAAAGTAGTGGCGAAACAAAAAGGTCTTTATAATTGGATTTCAACGACGGAGAACTTTCTGTCATCTCTCTACTCTGAGCGGAGTTACTACTTGCTACGTATTACTACTACTAGTACTACACATCAATCTACCACTACCAAGTACTCGTTGTTAGTTCATACAACATGCACACAAACAAAGGAAATAAAGAATAAAAATCTTGGTCAGATGAGATGAAGTACTTGAATTTATTTACAACAAGTTGATCAATATCTCGTAAGAGATATGTGTGAATAATAATTTTCACTTGTCCAAAATTCTATCCTCGTTCGTTTAATGTGATAAAATGAGATTAAAGTTCGACAAAAAAGTAATCCAATACACGAAAAAAAATTAGGGCTTTTTAGGGCTATGGCAATTATTGATAGCTCCATCTTTTATCGATTTCGGAAACTATTAGAGTAACAGCGACGCCACAGAGTAATATCATAAGGACGTCTTATATCTTCAGATATCGCATCAATAAGCAAAAATAGTTGTTACCGCGTCACTGAAGTATTAAAATAAATAAGTTTCACCTCATCCAACCAAGAATAAAGTAGCGAGAAGCGTACTCATAATATGGCTGTCTCAATTGCCACTTACGGGGATAGAGGCTGGTTTGTTGACAACCACAATGTCCTCGTCGATATGTACGAGGGTGATCGGTTGGCTGGTCACTGGTACTTCGTGCCTGCAACGATACACACGTCAGGCGGCGCTCTGGTGTTCGGGACGCTGAGCAACGTTGGGGGGATCAGATGTGTCCCTTGTAGGGGACGTTGGAACTTTATGCTAGGAGTAAAATCGTAACATTACAAATTTAAAGTGATAATAGCCATGTGCTGCATAGGATTCGTGAGATACCACAAACCGTCCAATTTTTTTTTCGGGCTCGTTAAGAATCTTACACTTTAAGACTTTCGGAGACAAATTTAAGAAATTAAGTAAGGCGTTTATTGCAAAAAAAATAAAAGACACCCCAAAAGGGAATCGTCACTGTGCGTATAATTTGCCACGCGATGACTTGCAACAGCAATTAGAGCTAGATCCCACCTGCATCAGCCACTCGTTTCAAAGTGTAATGGAGCTTCGTTTGTTACTCGCGCGATAAATCCCCCTGCCGTGCGCATTACGCCCAAAGGACTTTAAACGACCCAACCCCTTTGTTGTGGTCACAATGAGAATGGAAACGAGTCACATCACTACGCCGGTATCTCTATCACTCTAAAGACATTACCAACTAGAAATTTATTTGCTGATTTTTTTTTCAACGGTCATATTTCAAGACCGGTTATACAGGTTTTTATAAACAATGATGTAAAGGACGTAACGCGAGTGAACTAAAATGAATTTCCATATTTTTTCATACCATAACAAAAGTACCAAAAGAATAAAAACAGTATACTCCTGCTAAATTTATGCCTTGCTTATTGCGTACCTAAACATTACCCAAGTATTCAGCGATTTATCTTCTAAACGGTGACCCAAGTGGTGCTTAGCATGAAAACAATGACGCGAACAAATTGCTCAGGGTCCGTCGCACAATAAAAAGGTCGTGCCGTATGAATTACAGATAAGACGATACCAAAACAACAACAAATGAACATGCGTGAGCGGAAGTAATCGTGAGAAGTGACGATTAAATGATCACAAATACAGATACCAAACAGTAGCGAAAATCAATCCATAATCTAGGTTTTATCAGAGTCGGTATCTCGATGATCAAAGTACACTCGCATGCTCATCCGGTGCTTGAGATCGTTTGGAATTACCATTATATTACATCACTAAGGGCTAATACGTACAACAAACAAGCTTATAGCAAAATCCTTACGAAGTAACTATTTCACCTTTCATATTTCTTACAAACAGGTTAGAGTTGATGAAACAGATTCTATTTACAACCACACCGGATCTCCTTCCAGGATTTTTAGAGTTACTTAGTACATAGAGAAGATAGACAAGCTAGAATACAGTATTGTTAATGTTACTTATATAATAGTGGAAGATCTTAATGTCGTTCTTTACAGTGTCTAAGATTCGCGTTGTGAGGCAATGCTGCACTTTGACTACAATCATATTTAACTTGAAACAGTGTCCAGTGAAGTGCCAGATAATGAAAACCTATACTGTCTCAAATCTCAAATTGAAATCCATTCGTCTATCGCCATGCTCATCTGAATAGGTATAGAAGAAAAGTTTAAAAAACAATGTCAGCTGTCCAATCAATTTAGACATAGCTGTAACATGTGAAATATTTTTAAGGTGCCAATTGTACATGGCATATTGCATATTGCAGCTCCTAAAATACTTCCAAACTCTTAATCTTTACAAACTCTAACCACATAGTATATACGCGGAGGAGTTAGCATGACGGTCTTTTCATAGCAATCATACCAGAAGTATTATACCCTGAAAATAATAAATGAAGTAGAGTTGTACCTATGAACCACGTTGGCAAGGAGGTCGTTGTGTTTAAGCCTGTAGTCCGGGTCGACCCTCTCGTAGTTGACGGTGAGGGTACCAGCCCTGATGCAGCGCTCATACTCAGCAGCAGGGTGTGCTCTGAACTCTCGGGCGAAGACGTCCAAGATCTTCTCGCCAACCCATCTCCCCTTAGTAAAGGTTGTGAAGGTGAAGTAGTAGGGGTAAACTTTTCTGAGTCCTGTAAATTAAAAAGTTTAATTAAAATTTTCAGTGCCTCTCCAGTTCCTTATTTAAGTTTTGCTACGCAATGAGGGGACTGCCACTGGTTTTCTTTTGCTTATGTTTGAAGAGCTGTTTGTGGAGTTGAGCGATAATTTATCCAACGGTAAATTTCATGAAAATTAAAGCAATAACTAATATTATGACGTGAAAGTAATACAATCAAGGAGTTTATATATATGGACTGTGCATGGAAGGAATTTATACATTCTAAATGGAATTCATGGTCGTTGCACTAAGGTTCAAAACCATTCGATAGTGAGCAGATTCAGAATTCGGGCAGTGAGATAGCACAACGGAGGGACAGTGCCATCCCTTTCTAACACGCTTGTCAGCATATATTTTTCTCACTTCAATGCCCCTCCGTTGACTATCTAATTC
>DWKA01002323.1:0-10819 GCA_018249155.1 Panoquina ocola ocola
TGGAGGAGAAGAAATGGCGAAAGAAACTCCTCAGCACATCTTTTAAATAAAATAATAATTTTACATACATTGGAGGTATTACAAGTAAAGCCTAATCTGAGCGGAACCGGTTGCAGAACTGATCAACTCCATGCGTTTTTGTCATTGATGTAATCATCAACCCTATAATAACCTTACAATATTTAAACACCGTTGATAATGTTTAGGCGTCACGTAAATCAATTATTTCACTCAGAATATTAATATAATAAGATACCCCAGTTAATTTGCCTAATTGACATAGAAGGAAAATTTTCTCGGTAAATTTAATAGATTATAATGTATCATGTATGGAGGCGTCTTATTAATTACGTCTTATCAGAAACTTAAGACGCTAAGCAAGCCTAAACCACAAATATTAATCATTAATTTGTTTATTTATACTTACATGCGCGTTAGCGCCATATAATTACGACAGGAACGCTTAATAAATGTGCCTTATTTGGAACCGCAACTCTACCCGATGGGATATTTTTTACCGAAAGGAAGTACTACAGGGTTGTAATAAAAGAAACGTATAGTTAAATCGCAAGGTGGTCGCTTACTCGTTAATGGATCGAATTCATTGCAGGCCATACAAACTTACATTTATTTTACGAAATTGTGTAATATTATTTATATGATGTAGTTTCGTTTTAAGTTACGTGCATAAGTAGGATGAAAATATTTTGCATTTCTAATATTTCATACACACGCGTCGCAATGCTCTGCTCCGGTAACCTCCTCTTTTGAAGACGGTTAAAACGGTAAAAATATAGGTCGTGGGCGAGCTGTAACGTGGCATCAAACTGCACCGACATTCAGCCTCTACTCCTACCAGAATCACTAAACGAGCGTAACGGCTACAATTTTCATAATTACCGCATGTCACGATGTTTACCGCTGCTCTCGCTGCTTCGTGAATAATTCATAAAGCTTACACAAATACGGCGCTCAAGTGTCTCTCGTATCATAGACGTTAAGCGACAGCGCAGAGTGGAGAAGAGTATCGTACCAGGCTCCTTTAATTAATCTGTAGGTATATGTATGTAATAATCTATATCAATGATCATCTAACTCTCGAACGGAATTAAGAAATGTTCAAGAAAATTAAATGATATCGATTTGTTTAAGCCGAAGTTATGATTATGTTAGTTACTGATGTATGGCATTGTAATCAAATTAAAATTAGGACAAGACAAGAGCTAACGTCTTCGCGTGTAGCTTCTTCAGCTTATGCTTCAGGTATCATATACATTTCAAGTAGTTATATTGCAGTACTTACTCAGAATACTAGACTTGCGGTAGAACAATCCTAAATAGTACAAAAATGTAGTAACTCGACATCGAAGGAACGTTTCCGAACAAGTTCGCACGGGCGCCGGGCGAGGCTAATGAAGGATTACGGAACCGGTGAAGCTCCTGACTCTGCTAATAACCGTGACGTAATTCCTGCCGAAGCCGCGCATCAATTTGGCAGTAAAAGAATTATTTTGCTAGCCTCTAGTTCCAGCCATAAAGCCAGTAATTCTATAAAATGATAAATGTAGAGTATTGGACGACCCCATTGCCTATGGAGTTCTAAGTTTGATTCTCGGTCGGAGCAGGCAAAATTAAGTACGTGACGGACACATGTTTGGTGTGGGTTGATGGCGATTAGTAATATTTAATTTGCGACGTTAATGCCACCCGCGACAGGAAATTCTTAAACAAGTTTATTTATTTATGGAAAAACATGTATTAATTATTTAATTCCTTCGAATTACTATCATTTCTTAATTTTTGTTTATCAAGTAATGTTTATATACAACTTATGTTTAATTTACTTGCGCTGCGTGATATCTTGGAGTCATTATGATAACGTTTCCGTTTTTTGTTTTCCTTTTGCCATTCTAGGTACGGACGTTTTAGCTACGTTTTATGTCTCTTGGAGAAATGGTTCATGTTGTATATTTAATTGGGCAGATTATGATAGGATTGTTTGTTGTGAATTATAAGTCGTAAGTAGTTAAATTTAATACCATTTAAAATATAAAATTTAAAACTCGTTCAAGGTTCTTTCCGTTGGTATAAAACGCATGAAATTAATTTCAAAAATATTTAGTTTAAAGTAGTTAATGACGACATGTAAAATATTAGGGAGGCGACTTTATGATCTATTTGATGAAAGATTACGTCGTGTTTAATGAAAAGACTAGTTACCGTATTATCATTAAATGAAGTGGATATCTATTAAATTACCCAAAATAATATACACGTAATTCTATTTACTCATAAATTGTACATTATGATGTTGCTGGTATGATAAAATATTAACGATACAATGATAATCATCATTTGGAACCGAAAACAAGCCCGCGGTTGTACCCGGTGTTGTTATTTTGATCATATTTCCAACGTCCCTCTAAATTGCAGACACGTATTGTTATTTTAACTTATTAACACTAATTAAATGGTCTGTTATCTGATATTAATTTATTACATTAATTGACTAATTTTGATAATAATCTAATTGATTCAGGGCTGGCATTCGCCGTCGGTTGGTTATCAGAAAAATAAAACTTGTTTCTTAATAAAGTAACCTTACTGTATAAGGTTATAACTTCATTGATATAAGGTTTCCTAACAGAAGTGACATAATGATAATATAATGAACCATCACTGTCAGTAACCTAACATTAATTGATTATAATGTATTTTCAACGTCCATTACATAACTCTTTCGAGTAAGCGTTAACGGTAACAACAACACTTTAATTATTTTGATTAAATTGTTCATAAATTTTAATTGTTTGATTTGATTTAAATTACCACGTCTGTTGTAAATTGTAATAGCATTCTATTAGTTGATTGTTGCATGATAATCATATCAAGCCGACGTAATACATAGCATTAATTATTTCCCTTATCTAAGCTCAGCATAATGATAGCGCTTATCACGTTGTGTTAATACATTATGTTTTGCTCGTCGGACATTCAGTTAACAACGCACGTGGTGACCGGTCATGTCTGAGAAAGTAGCGGTCGTCACTGGCTCCAATAAAGGTATTGGGTTTGCGATCGTGAAGGGTCTGTGTCAGCGATACGATGGAGTCGTATACTTGACTTCCCGCGACGACGCGCGCGGGCGCGCGGCCGTGGCTGAGCTGAACCAACTCGGACTCCATCCTGAATATCATCAACTGGACGTGGCTGACAGAACGAGCGTCGAAGCATTCCGGGACTACATAAAAGAAAAACATGGAGGTATAGACATTCTGATCAATAACGCAGCAATTATCGGCGAGAATTTTACGATAGGCTCCTACGAAGATACCAAGAACGTGATTGATATAAATTACAAGAGTATCTTGACCGTACAGGAATTGATTTTCCCGCTGGTTCGAGACAACGGTCGTATCCTTAACATCTCCAGTGACTGCGGACATCTCTCTAACATCAGAAACACGTACTGGATTGAACGATTGTCTAAGAAAGATCTCACAATAAACGATGTCAATGAGTTCGTAGACTGGTTTCTGGAGTCTGTGAAGAATGGAACATTTAACAAGGATGATATAGCGGACAACGCCACCGTGGCTGCATACCGGGTGGCAAAGGTGGCTCTGAGCGCGGTCACCATGGTGCAGCAGCGGGAGCTGGCGGGCAGGAACGTGTGCGTGAACTCCATGCACCCCGGGCTGGTGCGCACCGACATGACCAACAGCGTGGGCTTCTACAGCGCGGACGAGGCTGCCGAGACCCCCATCTACTTGGTGCTGGACGCCCCGCAGTCATTGAAAGGTGCTTATATTTGGTACGACAAAAAGGTGTTGGACTGGTACGACTACAAAGCTGATTATTTCTTTAAAATTGCGACTTTACTCAAATAATATTGGAATGTTATTTTTTTCTAGACACATTTTAATTTTAATAATTGAATACAAAATTAACTTTATATAATGTTCTTTCATCAATATTATTGTATTTGCATGTGTTTTTATGTAATTATAGTTTCCCACAACGCGGTTCTGTTTGTGTTTTCGTAGCGTGCTTTAGAAAACCATTTCGTTATTTTATACTTTAAACTTTACGATGCTGCACTTTCCAACCGCTGACTTGCTTGACGGAGCAGCGTCGTAAAGGACTGTAATTCAGTTATTGTTGCCACTAGCGGTTTTTTTTACGACCACTTCGGGCCACTTAGAATAATTTACCGATATGCAGCTGGCTACTAATAGATTTGTAAACTGACGGTGGAGTAACATAATGCAGACTGTAACTATGACTCTCCAGTTGTAGTCAAGTAACAAACAAGACAAGTAGTGTAGCAAGTTACTATTAACATGGACACTTCCACGGTTTAAGAAAAATCGTCACATCCTTTTATCCTGGTATCATAATTACAAGTTATTTCCAACTTAAAAAAAACGTATTTTCTTGCTCCCTAAGAACATCATATTCATCATAATAAAATTTAAAATGTTGATCAGCATGTATCCCTTAAAATTGAAGTATTTTTAAAACCTCCATGAATTAGGGAATTATTCATTATTCGTATCACACGAGGCCGTCGCTTAATATTCGCAGATATACAGCAGGCGACGTTGGAAAGTAAATTCATTAATTTAAACCAATTCGACGTTTTAATTAACGAATGAGATATGCATAAAGGAAATTAATATGTATGCTCCGGCGTCATTGTCTCTTATCAGTGTTTTATGTAGCTGTACTGCGACTGCCGAGTCTTTATGGACTATAAATGAAAAGTAAATTAACGTGGACACCGAGTGTGCTGCACAACTTGCACAACTGACAGGCAAGATGAGTTAATCACATTGTGAAAAATATATGTACCTCATGCTTAACTCTTTGTATTACTCTCTCCTTATCTCGATGTCGTATATTTTGAACTTGTCAATGTCAAGATTAGAATTATTTTATCAATTTTTCAGATTTATAAAGTTCTTTCAAATTTTTACACAGGTAATTTACTTTGCCGAAGTCAGAAAAAAATGTTCCAGTCCTAATTCTCACATAGCTTAAAAAATGCCACGCTGACAAGTTGGAAAAAGAAATTTTCAAGATTACTTTTTAGAAAGAAAATGATTATTGACTCAATCAATAAATCCGACGTGGAATTCTGTTTACGTTGAAATTAGCGTGCTGTATGGGATACATAAAAAGTGGCCGCCGGCGCCAGATTCACGCGGTAACTTCGCAAACGTGCCTCGAATTGACGATTAATGCTCGTGACTTTTACCAATATTGGCCTTCAGTAATTCATGACGCTTAGTAACGAAAAAACGAGAGATATTTTTTGTAAAATAAATACGGTGATGACGTGGACGTTTTAAAAATGATCCTGGAGGCGAAAATTTTGATGTTTTTAGGAAAAGTTTGACGGTAACAGTTTCGTGCATAACTAGAAAAGGCGATATATCTACCTTTAAGTATACACAGTAAAAGAATTGAGTATACACGAGTGTCGAGTACTACAGTCGCTAGCATTCGCCTTACATGTTTACTTCGCATGCCCTGTGTACTTCGTTCTTATCATTTATAGAATTCGGAGCTCCTGATTTTCGAAAATAATTAAATTTCATAATTCAAAATATTTACCGGCTTTAAACATTAACCAAAAGTTTGAACACCAAAACAACCGATATCGTTCGACCGTGAATTAATGGAAATCTTAAAATAAGAACACTTGTTTCAAGTTTACCACAATTAAAACTTTCAGTAAAGTTCTGTTTAATTTAAACTTTTGTTTTAAGTTGCGGAACAGGAAGCTGGGGAAGAATGAAAACAGCTAAAAAGTACGAACACTATTGTTTTCTGTATTTTCGCTTGTGATAGAAAAATCTTACAAATAGACCTGCAAATCCACAAAATTCCATCCTCGCTGTGTACACGCGAGAGCCCGCGCGACAGCGTTGCCGGCTGAAAGTAATTTTACTCCATAAACATTAAATTTGAAAGTTCGCTGAAATTAGGAGGGGAATAGCAGATTTAGTCTGTATTTCGGTTGTTTTGTGAAAACGCAAGCGGTTGCCGCCTGGCTATAATTGTCTGCGCGGTTGGCACATCGTGCCGAGCGCGTACCGAGTTATAACAATAGTACATAGTACAAACTAATTCGTTAACGTCACAAAAATGAATAAAATTTAACTTTGTGTACAATTTTGTAAATTCGAGTAAACTGATTGAATTATATTATTATTTTATTACAAACAAGCGTGGAGTGTTACTATGTAATGTGCGTATTAATAGGGAATAGTTAAAACATCGATATTAATACATGAGAACGAACTCATAATCTCTGCGGAATTCTGAGAAGCATCCGTTGAATATGATAACGTTGCATACTGTTTTATAATAGCTTTACGGAATTATAATATAATTATCGTAGTTAGCCAGGATAAAGTAATGCGATTGGCATTAATCCGGCGTCAAGCGGCACTGCTGCGGCACTGATGCAGCATCGGTGTGGTGTGGTTGCGGCACGGTGCGGTACGGTAACAATAAGGCCGCAGGCTCGTTTCATGTATTCGAAATAGGCTGTAGGATTTCATAACATCCTATTAACTTTCGGGCTTGTTAATGTTTATCTTCCACGTTTATTACTTCTCGCGAATGAACCTCCAGAATGAAGTGAGCCCACTTCGTGGGTAATATTCTCCACTTGGCATTTGAAATGTTAAACATTACAGGACGTTCGAACTTTGTGGATTTGGTTTAATGTATTACAATTGGTCGGGAGTCACGAAAACAAATCAAATTTGTTATACGAACAATCAAAGTTTGTTTGATTGTATTTTTTGAAACAGAATGAGGTTTTATGTTCATTGATAACAATAGTAACAATACTCTCAAAGTTTTCGAGTGAGACATATTTAGTCGTGCTGTTGTGACACACGTAATTAGACTTAGTAAGGCAACCTTACTAACTTCATAAGGAGGTTTTACTTCAAACGTGTACACTCTGCTTATTCCCTTCCAATTAGCCTTTTCTAAAGGCAGCTGAAATCACGAAAGCAATAAGTTTATTGTACCGTGTTCTATGTGCGCCGTTGCTAAATATCGTTAAAAATTCCAGGCGAAATTTGGCCGCCTTCCACATATTTTCCACCACGTCGGCAATTATGGGAGTTTAAATTTCTTTTTTATTGAGCTTTTAATCGAGTTCAATTTATTTTGCTGCGTGCTTTAAACTTCGCTCATTGATGCCACTTGAACAGAGGTTATCTATCCATCTAGGTTACGTAGGCCACTGTTGTCATTTTTTGTATGTGAATAAACTTGTTAGGCACAGTGATGTTATCAAGTTTAACTTAACAGTATGAGGCCCGAAACTATTAATCGATCTAATCCAAAATATTTAGATTGAAGATCACAAATATCATCCAAATCTCTAATCACTTCAATCTAAAGATTTTGGATTATTAATTTCGGGCGTTAGTGAATATCCGTGTCGATCGCTAGTGGTAAACGGTTTCATTACTTTTATTCCGGTAACTTTATAAGTAGGTACTCTGACCGGAAATGTACGGACTATAATCCCTTCGCCATATGCAGTTTCAATTTACCACCTCGTACAGCGGCCGTCTTGCGTCCGTAAGAGGCAGCACTGGCGCCGCGCCAACTCACGCCTGTTTTAAATCACAAAAATTAATTCTCCCAAAGAATAAACTTTTTTGTTCACTTTCCGTGAAGACAGATACTTCCTGTTATTCTGCAATTAATTTAGTTTAAAATAAATCTTGAGAATACGCTGTTAATTTTCATATGAAGCAAGAATCTATCAAATACCACTTGTCTTATTGTGTGACTATTTCAGCATGGATATTGGACAGTTACGACGTTCAGGGCTCCATTCGCGTTGGGCCCATGCCAATTTCCCTATCTCGTGGCGCCCTGCTGACAGCGCACTAATATTAAATCCGAGTTATGTTAGGACTTATTTAAAAATCCAATTAGGTCCGGTAATCGAAAAACGCGTTGACTAAAACAACGAGAACCAATTAACCGTTGTCATCACCGCGGGTGAAAAATTCGAAAATTGTATTTTTTTGTAAACTGTTACACGAAAATACGTATACAAACCCGCAACTTAATTAACAAATTGATATTTTATTTTTTAAGATTGTCTATCAGATATACATACCTACTAGTAAATATAATTTAAAATGTAGATCTGTTTACCTAAGAGCTCTAGATACAATATTATGGTCTCTACATTATTGTTCTAAGTATATCGTATTAAATTGACCTGAATACTTAATACCGATGTCGCTCGAGCCCTCACAAAAGCTTGCATATTGATGAGATCCATTACAAGGAATTATCTTATTATAAGGCTTCCAACTGGCTCTCTACACTACGCCTCTACAAATATGATATTATACTCGTAGCTTTTGATCGCTGCTTTATTAGCCGCGCTGAGAAAAAAAATTAAACGTGACACACGAGAATATATTACTTAACAGATATCACTGTACACAACTCATAGTTATACTTATGCACATCAACGTCATCTGTCGACACAACGTGAAACTTGTAGGCATAGTATAAGGTGGTAATAGTTTCTCTATGGTATAAGTTTTGGGATTCTTCATAGGTTTGTGTAATTTAGTGATTCATGCGCAATGCGAGTGCATTCGGACATTTAAATGTTTTTTTTTAGGGGTTATTTCATTTATTTAATTTTTGAATTCGTACTCTACTTATGTATAAAAACAAATTGCGAAATTGTTAATTAATTACAGCAATATCAAAATAAATACGTAAATTGAATATGAACTTAATAATCCAAACGTTGAGAACTCTTACTTCAAATTGGCACAATTTGAGCCTGTCTCATGTTTGAACAAACTTGTGAACAACCACCTGTTCTCGTTGCACACGTAATGTTTATAATGGCATAAAACTTTCTCTCGTCTAGTAAAATTTTTATTTTCACAATAGTGTTACTGGATTTTCAAATTGATATCCCAGCGAAGTCCGGCGCGTGTCCACTAAACTTATATCGGCATTTTACATAATACGTGTCGTAAAGCGTGGCGCGTCAACTTTACCAGTGAATGCGCCTGTCGATGCAATTTTATTCGAGAGACTTTATGCTTTCAATAACTTGTCAGCCACAGGTGTTTGAGCAGCGCTGGATATACGGCTTTGTGGCCGAACGGTGCTCGTGATTTCAATAAAACGATCATATAAATTATGATTTACTTTTAAATTGTCTCTGCAAATTAAATAAATTATCAATTAACAATACATTTTCGGTCACACGACCTCGAAAACATAAGAAGCCAAACCCAGTAACTACTTATTGATTCTCGATAATCACTCCGAAAACTTACCTACTTTATATCTCGAGCGTATTCTATCAGAATATACTCGTTTAATATAATATACTGGTACGCCGTTAATCTCCAATTTTCGAAGCAAATTCGAAATACTAAATGGAAGACGTGGCGCGACTACGAGCCAAATCTGCGCTCGATCCACGGATTACATTATCAGCACCGTATTTAACTTACACTCGCTTACATCGAATAGAAATGGAAGTGTCCAGCGAGTGGATTGTAAATTCAGCCTCCTAATGTCGATAATGGCCCGTGTGGATCAGGCCCGTATTTTACTTCGCCGCCTTTCACATTCAAATTGGCCACTTCTGGCTTTACGAGTATATCCGGCGGCTGCTTTGAGGTGGATTACAGATGGAGTGCACTTGGAATTAATGACGCCATTACGTCCTGAAATGTGCTCACTATGTTCTCGTAACTAATCACACGAAAAAATTCACTTTTTCAAGCCTTTGACGGTGTTACAAATTTAAGCGATTTTAAATTTAACGAAAAATGTATGCAGTTACATTCGTTTGAATAAGGTGTTCCTGCAATATATTATTTTATGATAGTGCGACAGACGAAACCTTTTAACCTTTATATCAACAAAAATAGAGTCCAAAGCTACGATCCGTTAAATGATCAACGCCGTTCTAGTACCTACTGTATTGCCTTGCTCATCACCGACGTACTGCCGATCAAATGCAGACGGTCAGTTTAATTTTAATTTGAGCGATCTTTAAACACTATAGAACTTTACGCTACGAGTCTTGCATCAGCCCGACCGTGTTTATTTGACTTCTCTGCAAAAACACGAGCGAAGCTCAATAAATCTACGAAGATTACTTTGCTTTTATTGGGGATAATACAACATCCAATATTATTAATCGTTTTCTTTGATGGAGTGGCAGCGGCTGCGCTCGGGCACACGTAATGTAGCAGATGAACTTCCTCACCACTCGCGAAGGTACTGTTGCTAATTATCCTGCTAATAATAAATGTGAATGTTTGTATATTTGCATGTTTTTTTCTCAGTCACGCATAAATTTATATCCGTATAATCCGATAATTTATAATCCGAAATAAATTCATTTTTATTACATTAAAATATGTTAAAAACGTGACCTAGATAGCGTTGGCGTGGAGTTAGAAGAATGTTTGTTACAATGTAAAAAAATGTGAATGAAATCCCTCTGTTATAATCAACGCGGGTGAAGCCGCGGGCGGAAACTAATAAGTGATATATTATCTCAATGTAGCAGAACCCGAGTAGCACAAAGGATCGAGCGTATCCGCGGCCAAAGTCCGGGCGACCAAAAAGCAAAAATTTTTCCGGTCGCTGGTTAGTTCACTGAAGGTAATCGAGCTTCCGAGAGAAATGATGAAAATTTTAACTCACCATTTTTTTACAGAAATAAATAGATTTTGAAGAATTTTTTCGCTCTTTTAAATTTTGAAAATGTTTATTTGAT
>DWKA01002324.1:0-10819 GCA_018249155.1 Panoquina ocola ocola
CAACGTTAACGTCGCGTCCACGCGACGTTTTTAGGAACTGCTATAAAACGCAACGTTAACGTCGCGTCGACGCAACGCTAACGTTGCGCAGACGTTGGGAAAACGTCACGCTCGTAAAACGCCCAGTGGGATAGCGGCCTAAATAGCACAAGCCTAGATCTGATAGCGCAGAAAAATTAAATAACGCACAAACATAATTAGCTATTGATTAATCAGTAAAGGACCTCGAATGGCGTCCACGTCTCGGAAAAAGGAGTATAGGACCGTCCCTGACCGAGTGGACTGGCGACGAAAGGAAGATAGCACCCACTGGATACAGGTTTAGGACCGGTCAGAATGGAGCATCTTAGGGGAGGCCTATGCCCAACAGTGGAATCGAAAAGACTGATGAATGGATAATCAATAAGAACGTCATTAGTTTAATAAATTTAATGCACTCTGGTATAGTATTGGAATACCAAAACAAAAAAGTGACTATTTTGTTCGCTGTTTAATGCCTGAAAATGTTATCTAAAGCCCTAAATCACGCAGAATGAAACAGATGAAGGAACTTCGTTAGAGCAAGACAATGTTATGATAGACGTGAAGATTCCCATTAAGGAAAGAATGCAAAAAACAAGATAGAAGAATTTAGTATGTCCAATTGGTATCATTCTAAGTGAATTTGAAAGGATCGTTACTCATCCAATTTGTTGTGCGAAAATATTGCGGCGTAGGCTACAGCACTACGGTACTACGGTTGAAACGTGTCATGAAACTCATGAAGGTTTTATTGCCGTCTCAGAGCCACCTTGTAGCACCTGATATTACAGTGTAGAACATTATATTTTTTCGATCCATTAGAATTGCCTTTATTTTATGTTGAAAAACAAAGTAATTTAATAATTAAACACACAAGTCATTATTACTTGCATTAGTTAATTGCACACAGCTTACGGTATACACACTAATTTATGAAATGACCATACAAGTTACAACCTTGTGTACACAAACCGTACCTGTGGATCTTAAGTTGACCTATCAAGTCGTGTGTGTGTTTTCATATTGTTTGAGAATACAAGAGTCAAAATTAGGGGTGGCCAATATCTAGCAGTGAACTAACTTTAAAACCTGAACTTTATAATTACAGATCTAACACCTAATGTGTTGAAATCTATAACCCCGACATAAACGAAATTGATTTGATAAAAATGAACCAGCATTTTGCTAATGTCATGAACAGTTCGTATCAAATCCCACCAGACGAAGAGGAACAGCTAATAGCATTAACGTCTACAACAGCCACTTTACGATGTTATCATATTAGTTGGGTCTCGGGCCGTCGCCATCGGTCGTTCAGTTAATACTTGCGAACATAACAGTATCTTTGAGTCGCTACGAAGTTAGCAATTTAGTCCTCTTTTAGTTATTAACTTAGCGTCCTTGACCACCCACTCTGTCGTACAGACAGCGTATTGTTTGTACAGTATTACTAATTAATATTCTCTGTCTCCAAAATTTCAGCTTTATTGGCGTAAAGGAGTAAAAACTTATATGAAAAATCCTTACTTTGCATCGTTTTTTGAAAACATAGGAGAACAAAACAGTTAAAAAGTAACACGTCGAAGCGATGATGATAAGTAATGATGGTCGAAGATGAGTCGTTATTCTTCTTAACTATGATAATTATAAATTGATTATTAGTATAAATGAAAAGATTCTTTTATTATTCCATCTAGCTTCTATCGATAGATTGATTTCATTTACAAAAACCCTAACACGTAACCAAGAAACCAAGGAAGGTTATACATAGATTACCGACGAGTACTAATGTATCTAATATGATTACCATATTTTATGATCCCACATTAGTTTAGGTCGTTGCTTCGCTGGGTATCGAGTTACTATTTAGTACATGAGGAGAATGTTAGACAGGAAGATAATTAAATCAGCATGTAATATCTTTATCTTTATATGTTCGTATCTTAATTTACGTGTGTATACATTTTTATCATTAAAGTATCTTTCGAGATAAAGCTTTCCAAAGAAAATTTTTATTGCAGCATTTCTACTGGCTTACACAGGATAATAGAATATGTAAGGTGGTGAAAAAAATCTGTTTAAATCTATTGATTCATATCGCTAAGCTAAATTTTTGAAATGAAATTATTTTAGCGGGGACGGGATTAAAATCTGAAGTTCGGGACACACGACACACGTCGATAGATGGCGTTAGTGGTACATTTGTACCTAATTGTACTTTTACCTGCCTACGAGCATTTAGAACCTTCGCATACCTATTTTCTTCATAGGTGGCAGTTACTACCAATACCATAAATAAATATCAATATAATAAAGAAGTTTCAATAGGCAGATTTTTTTTTAACGTGTTAACCATCAGGTGGCATAACGTCATTCAGCCCGATGATCAACAACGCAGTGCATGTGATCATGTACGGCTACTACCTGCTGTCCTCGGAGGGAAGCCCTGCGGTCAAAGCGGCGCTAATCACATACAAGAAGTGGCTTACTATTATGCAAATGGTGAGTTAGATCCGTGGATTTTTAGAGATTCGTACAACGCACGCACCTACTGATAAAAAAATCGGTTGTTTACACACCCATTCTTCCGGACTAGGATTCCTCGTTAGTGCCGTGGACACCACTGGCCATCTGTTAATTCCGCCTAAGGCCACTAATATCCATACTATACACAGAATAAATTCTTTTGAGTCCACTAAAGATCCTGGACTGTGAAAGTCATAAAGTTTATACACTTTGAAACTAGATGGCGCTGTACTTGAGCGGGAAATTTTTTGAGTTTGAAGTTTTGAGCCAAGTATAATAAAATTTATTTATGATTGCACAGAATCACAGAACCTTCACACCTCATATCAAGTTCAAGTAACGCGTAGACGATTGTATTGACGATTGTATTAATTACGCCGGCGCACATCTGCTATGTAACTTATCTTATCAGTTGTTTAAACTCTGTTCAAAAGTATGAATTTTTAGGCATCCATACATGATTACGATCAGAATAATAATTATACATTCACACATAAACACGCGATTCTATTAATAATCACAGCGTTAAATAATAATAATATTTTACTATAGTTAGTGACGATCCCATGGCGCAATAATTTATCATACTGGATTATTCAAGGGGTTTGATTCCCAGTGCGACAGAAAGTTTAACAATGAGTTTATATTTTTGTTTTCGGTCAGGGTGTTCACATTTTCTTGTATGTGTGTGATTTCCATAGTGTTCATGACACAGTGAATTCTAGTTAGGGGCTATAAATAACAGCATTATTTTACAATTATTATTTATTTATAAAGAGTTGACTGAGTAATATGTCATTGATTTCTATGTGAAAAAAAATTGCTTAATATTTTTATACTTCATCTCACAAATTATGATTAAATAAATAAATTATTCAAAATTTCAGTTTTAAGTATACACTTATTGTGACAATATCAAACTTGTTTCAGATCCAGTTCACAATAATGATAATCTACAGTGCCCAAGTGTTTCTACCGAGCTGTCCGGCCCCGCTTGGAGTGGCTCTCATGTATTTTCCCAATGTTATTCTAGTTTATTACATGTTTTATAACTTTTTTAAGCAAAGTTACACCAAACATAATAAAAATAAGAGTAGTTTGAACGGAAATGGAGTCAAAATATAATGAATGTCAGCATACTATTAAAATTATTATACTATTGTATTGACTATTTTATTAAAATCCATTAAGTTAGTAGAAATAACAGCCATTTACTATATTGTATTCATTATGTATCCTCTATTCATGCACTTAGCAATTGTAAAAATAGTTATTATAGTACTTGATTTTCTGCATAGCCTACTTCAATAATTTTGATAATGATTTAAAAAAATAATTTCACAATAGGCATTATTTAAACTAAAGCATACCTTACGGTTTTATTATTCACTTACGTTTGTATTATATTCACTAACTCAGAATGACACTTGTTTTATGAAAGAAAAATTTATATTAAGTGTATAGCACCTGTGTTCATACCTATAACAGACAAATGACAGAGGTGATTTATTCATCCAACACTTCAGTGTAATTTGAAGATGTCTTATTGTTTTGAGTTAATCATCTATAAAAAGAAGGTCATCCAATAATTTTAATATTGTATATATAAAACTCTTGCATTACTGAGTGACTGATGGACAACGCACAGCCGAAACTACTGAATGTAGAGAGTTGAAATTTAGTGTGTACATTCCTTATGAAGTGTAGAGGAGCACTAAGAGAGGATGTTTGGAAATTCCCCCCGGAAAGGGTAAAAATGGGGGAAAAACTTTAAAAAAAAAAAATTTTCTTACGCAGGCAAAGCCGCGCGCGGAATATTAGTTTTAATATAAAATACACAGATAAGTTGGAATATAAATAAAAAATTAAAATAAAATTTCATTAATTATACTCATTTAAGAAATATTTAGAAATAAACAAAAAAATGTTGTAAGTAACAAAAATTTTTTTTTAATATTCAATTTCTTCATATTTGTCTGCCTTATTTTTTAACCATAAAGAGACAATTTAAGATCATTGAAACAGTATAATAATATAGACTTTACTACTTAGGAAATAACATGTTAGGTCCTAGATATCCCTATATTGAATTTATTTCATACACTTAGGACAAAACTTCCATTGCAGTAGGTGATAACTAAATTGTGAAGTAAAATACTGTTTTAAATCAGATGACAAACAAATATCCTAGTTGAGTGTGGTTAGGACCTGTTAAGTGAGGTGTTTTGAGTCTGATTCCTGGTTAGAACATATGTATTTATGCAATAGATAATGCCAATGATAGTGAAATTGTTTTGAGGTAGATACAATTACCTTTTATTAATTTGTCTTTGTTGTTATATACCTTTGCTCGATTGCAACTATCTTGCACATTAATATTTGATATAAACAAACAAATAAAGCGAATACTTGATATCAGACCATTATTGTAGGTTGATAATTAAGTTGTATGTTTTTGTCTGCGCTATCAAAAGAAATATTTTCCTGTATTGTATAGTAAAGAAAATCTACTTTAATTCATATAAAAATTTGTATGAAACGTTGGGAATATTCGAATAGAAGACAAGCGACTATAAACAATGCCAAAGCAAAGTCATCGGGTGTTTTGCAAACAGGCTAACCAAGTTAGTGTAAACAAAAATATTTTCATAACCATTATAAATTCAGAATGTATACTGCAGGGGTGAACAGACTCAACCGGTCTTCCTCTCACATATGTTACACTACACAATATTATGCTATATCGTTTAACATAAACTGTTTTTCGGCAGTCGTATAACGTCACTGTACTTACCGTGTAGTATGACAGAAGCCCAGCATTTTCGTCTAGCACGAACCACCGGTACTGCCACCCCTTCATCACATTTGTCCATTTGCTTAACGATCCTTCCATCATGGTACCCGATATTCAAAACTAATAAAAACTCATGAAAATAAAGACGGCAAATTTAGCACGACGATACGTCCTCCACCACAAATAATCCATATGTTTGACGTTTGTCAATAGTGTTGCTAGACTTGCTAGATATGGGAGGTGAAAAGATACTGTCAATATTTTTATAATGTTGCTATATTGAAAGTGTTTACATCTATCATACTATAAAACTTAGTCATAACTTTCGCAATAAGATTTTGTAATTTTGTGGTCACTTTGGTAAGAAGTAATATTAATATAGCTGCAACATAATTATAAAGACACGCATAAGTGTGAATTGGTTTTAGCTGTAGAGCTGTACTAAATGGTATTGATAAGGTGTTGTAAGCAGAATAGTGAGATGAAAATTTTGAAACGTTAAGTGTAAGTAAGTATGCTTTTGTTTTTATTCGGATTATTTCATACTGTGGTAAAAATTTAAAAGGATAAAATAGAAACTCCACACTTCGTTTAATAATTATTTTAACATTTACAAGTAGCAAACAGCAAAGACAAGTTCAATGAAAAAAACTTTATTAAAATCCTGTATTCAGAGTTTTAAATATCTTATTACAATCAATAATACTAGGTCACGGACCATTGATTCAGCTTTATATAAATACATACATAAAGTTATAAATAAGCAGTACTGAGGATAAAACTAAATATTAACAACTTTACAAAAAAAGTCTTTATTTGTACAACCTGATTATCACTTTTGTAAAAAAGTAACGACTAAATATATAACATCACGTCGCCATTAATTTAGTTATCTAACGCTAAACTATTTACAAACATGAAGAGCCTTTCGGCACTGCATGTATCAATGTCTTCTTATAGCTCTGCCGTGTTTTGTTTTGCTATAGCCGGATGATATTGACACCTGGTTGTTGTTTTCTGAGTCTAAACTAACTCCTGATAAATCTACAAATAATGGCACATTTTCCGAACCTTCAGCCGCGGTTTCATCATTCGTATTCTTATTAAAGTCTTCTGGAGTACCCTCTCCTTCTATAGCAAGCTTTTCAATGTCTTTACTGAGTGAATTGTTCTCTGCAGCTTCCACAAAAGCGTTGGAGAGATCACCGCTGAGTTTATTCACGTTTCCTGATGCGATGTCATACATGTAGATTTCTCGGTCCTCTGGCTTGTCATTCCTGAAAAAGATAAGAGTTTTTTTGATAAGTGGGTACCCACTGGACAAAGTTACTTACTCAAAGGAAACCATTTTTATATGAATACTAGCTTCCGCCTGCGGCTCCGCCCGCGTGAAGTATCGGACTGCAGTAAACAGTGTCCTACAGGGTGTGTTTTAACTCATCTGTTAAAAATATCCAGAACTAAATAACAAAACAGATCTTCCCGTGGGAATGAGATATTTTACCGCGGTAAAAAGTAGCCTATGTCACTCTTTCCCTTTTATCTATCTCCACATACATAAACCATACCATATATAATAACTTTGTTTTGACCTGAAAAAGTGACAAACAAACACACTTTCACATTTATAATATTAGTATAGTATGGATAATGTGACATTACTTACCCAGTAACAAGTAGAATAACCGATTGTTGATCAGAAGCAGTTCGTTTTTCAATTTCCAGCCATTTTTCAAAATTATCTTTAGTTGGTTTCTTTAGTAAATCATGAAGACTGTCTCCAGCTACAAATTTAATGCCTTTTAAGGTATCGCCTGCGGCCCGCTTGACTCTCGGATGTTCTTCGCTTATCGCTTCAGTTTCAACAGGAGCCAGCACAACAACAGATGTTATTTTTCTACCCTTAAGTACATCAGGAAGTGGAAATTGATTTCCACTTACTTTCAATGGCAAGTATCTGTTGTATTTTTTATCATTTAAAGCCACTGGATCTACTTGAGTAGCATCTTCCTTTACATACCCCTTAGCAATGTTTTGCCCTTCAGCAGTCTTTGGATCGAAATGGACAACTTTCATTTCAACGGCTTGTTTTTGCTCTGTTGGGGGAGAAACATAGCTGGGAACATTCTCAGACGCAGCAATTTCTTGATCATCCTCATCAACATTGTCGTCTATTCTTGATTCGATGCGGTCTCCGTCGGGTTTAACAACAATAGGTCTTAGTTCTGAAGACGCAATTTGTTGACTACCACCAGCGCTAAAGAAGTTAGCCAACTGATCTGGCGGTAAGGACTCTAAAGGCGTTTCACCAACTTTATCATAGTCTAAAACACTTATATCGGCGTTATCTAATATACCGGAAGAAAGCAACTGTTGTCGTAAATCATCTGGTACTTCATCCGGAAGTTCGATTGCCGGTTTCTTCTTCGTTTCTTTTCTAGGTTCAGGTGTCGTACTTATTGAGTTTGCAGTTGAAGATACGTATTTTTGAGTCGATGGTTTTATTTCTACGGTTCTTGGACTGGATTGATAGTATGGAGGAGGAGAGGTGTTTGAAACGTAAGAAAGTTGTTGTCTGGCTCTTTCTTGGATATATTGAGGCTGTGGTGACGTGGATTCGACTTGTTGATGATAATTCTGACGTTGCTGTTGCTGTTGAGCAAACACGAGTTGTGCTTGAAGTCGTTGAATTTCTTCTTGTTGTTTACGGACATTTTGTGCTAATTGTAATCTCACTTGTTGTTGTTCAGAGTCCAAATATTGTTGTTGTTGATGAAGTTGTTGTTGGTGCTGTTGATCTTGATGTTGTTGTAATTGTTGCTGATGTTGTTGCTGTAATTGTTGATCATGTTGTTGCTGCAGCTGCTGTTGCTGTTGTTGCTGCAGCTGCTGTTGCTGTTGTTGCTGCTGCTGTTGTTGCTGCTGTTGTTGCTGCTGTTGTTGTTGCTGTTGCTTTTGCTGACGTTGTTGTTGTTGTTGATATTGGATGAGTTGAGAGTGACTAGAGGTAGATGATGGCTGATTTACATCGGTCAAGCTGTAATTAGGCTGATCATTTGGCCCGTTGACAGTTATATGCTGTTCATATTTAGATATAGCTGGTACCAGTTCGCCACCGTTAGGAACAAATTGTCCAACATTTTGCTGATGTTGAAGATTTGACTGGTCTTGGAAACTGGTTTGGCCTAATGGTCTTTCGGAAGGTCCATGTGATTGTTGTTGTTGAGGTCGCTCCGTGACATAGGTTGATTGTTGGAAATGCTGCTGTTGTTCTGGAGTAGCTGAAGGTTGAGGATGGAAATTAAATAGAGGAGGGGATGATTGCTGAGGAAGGAATTGAGTAAGAGGTATCCCTGAGGGCGATGGTGAAGCTGAAGGAGAAATCTGACTAGAAAATGAACTTTGACTCTGATGAATACTATCAGAAGAAGATATTTGGACTGATGGTCTAGAGAGAGGTTGCGGACCTTGGTGGAAACTAAATGATTGCTGACCGGCATGTTGTGTAGGTTGACGTTGTTGGAAAGGTTGACGGTTATCTTCAATAAGAGGAGGAGAAGGTTTCAAGTTATAGAAAGGAGATCTGTTAGACGTCGTTGAGAATGAAGGCTTACTATGTGTAGAATCGAATTGTTGAGGTGGCCTTTGTTGAGGAAGTTGTTGATTATATGGTATCAACTGCTGAGGTCTGTTCTGATGGTCAAAGAAGGTAACCGGTGTTGGACTTGGGTTTGGTTTGGGGCTGATGTTAAAACCTTGAGTTGGTCCTTTGGCTGGTTCTACTTGATCGGTGGTTATTGTATGGTAATTTTCTTGTAAATATTTAGGTTCATCAAAGAATGGTTGTGGTTGTGGTTGGTGGAATGGTCTCTGAGGTCCAGAATGAAAACTAGCTCTTGGAGGACCACTGAAATGTGGTCTTGAAGCAAACGGAGGAGAACTTGGACGAGAATGGAATGTACTGCTTGGTCTAGGATGAATGGATCCCAAAGGACCAGGTACCGTCGGAGCACTGTTTACAAAATGACTAGAAGGACTTGGTGACGGGTTTGAAAAACTTGCATGAGGACTTAGCGAGGGTGATGGTCCAAACGAATTGGGCCTAGGAAAATGAGATTGAACTCTAAACGGAGTAGTGGATGGACCTTGTCTAGGCAACTGGAAATCATTATTCAAATGAGGCTGCTGAAACTGTATACGACTTTGTGCATGGGACGGAGATCGATGGCTCTGAGGAGTATTAGGTGCAGGACGTGCACCATGGTCTGCAGTCGGTGGTGCAGGAGACGCTGAACGTTCATAAGCTATATGACTTGGTTGATTTGGTAAAGCAATTGCTGGTCTAGGAGCTGTTTCTTCATGATCTTCAGAACTTTCTTCACGTCTGTGACCGTAATGATGACCTCGTCCTTCACTTCCAAAAGTTACTTTAACACTGCTGTCGCTGTGGTATTGTTCTGATTCAGGTTTAATAATAGCCCTCAACGTCGTGGTATGAAGTGGTAGGTACAAAGGCTCAGGTGTGACAGTTACATAATCATCATGATGCGAATCTTCATCATTAGAAGCAGGTGTTATTGCTGGCACAGGTTTTTCGTATACAACTTTGTCTTTTGAGTGCGGATCTTTGCTATACTTTACATAAAAGACTTGAACAGGCTCTTTCTTTTTCTTTTGTACTGGAGGTGGTGGCGGCGCTGGTAGAGACTCGTTAGATTCTTTGATGATGATTTCAATAATAGGCTCCGGAGCTTCAACGTAATGTGGGTGGTGTTCTTGGCTGTATAGGGGAGCAGTGGGGAGACTACCGTAAGGTGGCCCAAAGGAGCTCTCTGCAGATTGATCGTGAACGTTTAAAATCTTTGGCTGGGCGTAGATCTCATTCTTGTTTACCACTGCATCATCTAGATTATCGAGATTGCGATCGTACAACGGATCTTTTTGAGAGTACTGAACCACAGGCTCCATCTGCACGGCGTATGGTGGCAACTTTCCTCCTCTAGGTGATGCATTAGAAATCCTCCGAGAACTTGTTAGTGCTCTGAAGTGTGCTACTCTTGAATGTGGAAGAACCAATGAGTATTGAAGATTTTGCGGCGTTCGTATGTCGTTTAGTTGACGCTTCGGTTTCGTTTTCTCAGTCGCATTTTTGGCCCACGTTGAACTGAGCACAGCCAGGGCTGTGACCTGAAACAATATAAAAAGAACATTTAGATATTTTTGCACTGATAAATCGTGAGTGTCCGAACACATTTTCAATTGATAGATAACCCGAAATTAGTCGGCCTCATAAGTATAGCCAGGTTACAAATTATTAAAAACATGAAATATACTTAAATAAAATATCCAATAACTAAGATTTCGATAGATTTGCTGTGTATCAATGTATATTTAAAGTTTATAAAATAATGTTGCGAATGTTTTTCCGTCAATAGAGAACTAGAAACGGACTTAACTATGTTATTTATAAAAGGAAAG